>JAKCPI010021064.1:0-10655 GCA_023213315.1 Euborellia annulipes
AAAAATTAAAATCTGATTAAATTTCATTTTATCAGGCCTTTTTGTGTGTTTTTGTTGTGATTTTTTTCATTTGACTTTTTTTTTAATCTATTGCCGACCTCTGCTTTAATTATTAAGCCTATATCAGAGCTTTTGTCGGAATATATTTTCGAGATAATGGACCTAGTTTAAAATAAATTTAAAAAAAAGAAAATAAAGAACATCCAGCCTTGCTTCGAATCTGCCCTTCGCTAGTAGAGGATAGTAAGGCAAAGTAAACACCTCGAATTTTTTTTCGAACTAGATAGTATGAATATTTAATACTACTACGTTTTTGTTGGTTGTGTTTTTTTGTTTCTGTTTATCCTGGTCATTAACTTGATTCTCAGGTTTCGAGAAGGTGCATTGCATTATTCAACTTCTCTAAATTCTTATTTGTTCATTTATATATATTTTTAAATTAATTAATAAATTTCTTCCAATGAAACCCTAAAAATTAAATCTTTACTTAGTAACAAAGTAACAAATTGATAACAATAAGTGAATAAAAGAGCCTGGTTCAATTGTGTTCTTTTTATGTGTACCTATAAGATCGTTGTCTGATCTTTTTATGAGCTCCACTGGAATTACCATTTTTTTATTTTTTTGATTATGAAGCCTCTCAAGCGATAAAGTTTCATTTTTATTTTTGAAAAGAGTAATGATGAGGATTTTATTGTAAAAATAATATCAAGTATAGATATTTAAGACTTAGTTGGCATCCCAAGCGAATAGAGAGCTTTCAGGCAATTTAAAATACAAATATTCACCTCAAAAACAAAATACCCCTTTTGTTATGAAAAAAAAAAAAAAACTGTGAATTCATACTACACAGTAGGGTTTGGACACCGGTGGAAACCGAAACCGGTATACCGGTTTTTTGGCTAATTTTCAAAAACCGAGAAACCGAGTTTTTCCCGAAAAACCGAATTCGGTTTTTTTTTTTAAATTTTTTCTTCATTAATACTTGTATTCAAATATAGCCCGTGATCCATGGCTCAGAGAGAAGATATTACAATAGCTTCTAGTAGTTTGGGGTTTCTGGTTCGCTTCCCGTTCCAAGCGAGAAAAATTTATTTCATTTGAATTGGCTATCAATCATTTGAAATAAATAGAGATGGGGTTTAAATGGCCTTAGATGCCGAAAAAGACCTTGGACAAATAAAAAAAAAAAATTATAGATTATTTATATTTTTTCTTCTTTTTTTCTAGTACTTAAATAATCTATAGATCTTTATAATAATAGCGGAGTGTCGGTCTATCCGTCCGTCTGTCTCGCTCTGTTTGGCCAACTTTCCGTTGGAATTTTGAAACAGAAATTTTGCAGTCTTATAGAGGACGTTATGGAGAGTCCAGGAAAAATACTCGGGTCCCGAAATTCCTACAATTTTTTGAGTTATTAATTCATAAAGTTACGATTTCTCCCATAGGAAATGTATAGAGAAATTTATGTATTTTTTGTATTCTATGAATGTAAACAAATCCTCAAGCAGGCACTGGATCAGAATAGTAGTAATAATAATTTTTTTTGGGCTCGGATCCCAGGCAGTCCGGTGATTTTATTTAAGCCATTTGGAGTGGTAGGCAGGGGCGCGGTTATTAAAAAATAATTCTATAAAATTTTGCTTTGAGTATTTTTTTATTTTTTTTTCCCTTGATTTACATTTGAAAAAAAAACCGGTTTAAAACCGGTTTACCGGTTTTCCGCTTTGTGAAAAACCGAAAAACCGGTTTTCAAAATTTTCCGGTTTTTTCCAAACCCTACTACACAGTAGTACTGAAACTTGTGCACAAAACTTTAATTCCCGATTAAAAAAATTTTAGGGAATTAGAAAGAAATTGTTAAGATCTGTTCAATTAAGCATTTTTGATTTTGCTCAATTGGAGAGAAGCGTTTCGTAATATTTTACTTTCAAAGGGATGAATCAAACTTCAACTTCACTTTAACAATATGTTGCCGAATCATATTGATGAGCGCATTGAGTTCAAATAATAATTAGTTGAAAGCTTCTTTTTTAATTTTCTCTAACAAGAAACTCTTTTTCCCAATTGTAAATATTTTCTCTATTTTTTTCTGATTTAGTAATGAATTCACCGCTCAACTAAAATTCCCTCTGGAAGATCTCTCTCTCTCTCTCTCTCTTTCTCTCATTTTTTAATAAATTTTTTTTACTTTTGTCTCTCGGGAAAACCATCTATTTGATCTTTGAATATTTGAAGTTTCTTTTCGATCTGACCTAAATACAAAATTCCTTTTTTTTTCTTATGCATAGATTCATAGTTTAACAAAAATATTTTTTTAGTTCATTTTGTTGAGTTTAAGATAAATAAGATTTTTAAGATAAATAAAATAAATCTTCTAAGAATAATATTTTCTAACATTAGAGATTTACAAAAAAAAAAAAGAAATCTTATATGAATGCGATGTTATAAAAATAGGCGGTTTGTAATCGCCATCTTAAAGAAGTTGAGATAACCCCAAAGTCATAAGATTTCCCAAAAAGTTGAGAAGAATTTAAAATAGATTCAGTGAACCATATATAAAAAGACATTAAGAAGAAGAGTGTCTCTAAAGTGCTCAGAAAATATATAACCTTGGCTTAAACCCGAATTTGGCGTAATTTTTTTTTTTTTTTTTATAAACTGGGCTGAAACAATTTTAATGCAATTAATTAAAGAGTATAAAGGAAAATAAAAACTGAGATAGGTAGGCCTATACAATAAATAGAATTATGTTAAATCATGCGGAGTTTTCTCAACCTCTTTAATTATTTTAAGGAATGGGACTAGGTCATGGGCGTAGCCAGCGGGGGCAAGGGCCCCTCCTGTCTTGTCCTGAAAATTTTTTGTCTATTAAAAAAATATATATTTTTCCCATTGTATTTTTTTTTTTTTTTTTTTAATTAACTTATATAAGGAAAATAATAATAATAATAATAAATAATTAATAATCTATGTATATATTAATTGCATATCCCCCCCTCTAGCCCTAACTAGTGGTTGCTCCCCGCCCTAACAAGCTGGCTACGCCCATGCACTAGGTGATATTTTCTAAGTTTTTGTTGGTTAAAAACACTTGGTTACTAGAAAATAAGCTTGTTGAATCAATAGCTAACAAGTTTATATCTTTATTAAGTCCCTAACTTTATCGAAACATTAACCTTTAAGCAACGTTTTTGACAGGTTATCATATTGTTAATGGGTATTAGTGTATTATTTAAGACTGTGTTTTTTTATTGGTAAGGCCAAACATCCCGTGGCCCCTGGGAATCGAACCCAGGATCTCCAGCCTTTCAGGGGCATAGGCGTGCTATCCATTGCACCAGGCCACCCGGGCCCTCTACTTACACCAATAAAACTCACTCCCCCTTATATGCACTTAGTCGTGCAAGTCACTAACAGTGAGTGGACATTTTTGACCATGAAGCAAATGAGCTAGGAGGTTGAAATTTCATATTTAAGTTAGCCACCCCCCGAACTCGTGTAAATAAGCTTTTAAACAAAATCGGCCAAAAAGTACTAGTACTTTACTGATGTACTTTTTTAGTTTTCTTCGATTTTCTCAAAATTCGCTCTAACGATTTTTCAAGTATTAGCATTTATTTAATTGTTATTCAATTTTTATCGTCCTGCCTGGAATTTGAACTAAGCGTCTCCATTATTTGACTTCTAACCTCTCGGTTAGATGGTGAGATAGAAATGTCATTGAATTTAATAAGTGACAAAAAAAAGTAGATAATAATTATAATAACTTTAATGATAATCTTTTTTTATTTAACTCTAGATAAGTCTAAAACTAACACTTGGGACAACTAAGTGGAAACAGTCCTAAACGTATTTAGGGGCTTTTGAATGGCGCCAACTTTATACATTGTCTCCATTAGAGATGGTCGAAAGCAACGAACGGAAATAGATATTGAAGTTAGGAGGCCTGAGCCTGATCTCAGGGATACATGCATTGTTCTTCCCCTAAAATTCTATCACGAGATAAAGTTGATTTGAGATGAATGAACACCATAGACGAAATGTCGAAGATAATCAAACGGAATTGTTGATTTCCCTATCTGAGACGTTCGTCTTATTGCTTTCTTTAAGTCTTTAACATCTATAACGTTCTTCTTCTTCTTCTCCCCTTTTTTTCTATTTATCCGAAAGATAAATACCCGGAGGCATTTGTTAAACTGATTGGCAGCAGATAAATTGTCGCAAAAACCCGGACTGTGTCTTTTGGACGCCTTTTACAAACCCTGTTATTTTCTCCCTCAGGGAGAAAGATAGAGATAAACACAAAGAGCCGAAAAACAATCAACATATTTTTTTATAATACTAAATAGAAATAATTTTATTTCAAATACCTTAAAATATTAGCCCCTTTTGTTGTGTTTTAGCTTTGCGAATCCATAAACAAGAATAAATAAAATATTTATTCTAGAGCTGCAAATTCGTTCTTTGTTCAAAACAAATAAATTTTGTTGTTTTTTTTCAGAATTATTAGGCAAAATTAATTAAAACACTCGATGATATGTTTCAATATATTTATTGTTATTAAATACTTTTTATCAACAACACTCTGTGTGTCTTCCAGAACTAATATAAATACTTATTAAAAGTATAATACGTATCAAGTATTTATATCAATAAACATATTCAAACCTATCCCCTAGTTTTTGTTTCATTTTAATTAAGTTATAATGTTTCAACTGGTGCAGAGACGTACCGAGGGGGGGGGGGAGTCGCCCCAGGCCTGAGCCGCCATAGGCCCCTAAAAATTTGTCTTTGAAAGGGCCTTCGGGGTTCAGGTATATACGGAATTTTACAAATATTTTTGTGTATGGAGAAGGAGGATATTTGGACCCTGTTACGCAACAGTGTGTCAAGCGCCACCTACCGAGTTTTGAGAAAATTAACATTAAAGTTTTTTGTTTACATCGGATTATATGTAATTTTTTTTGTCAATTTTGCAATAAATTTTTTTAGGACATATTTCATTAAAAATACTATTAATTATAGCATTTGAAACAATATTCCGTGCTTAACTCAATTTTTAATTTTTTGGCGCTTGACATACTATTGCATAACAGGGTCCATTTCAAAATGAGTTTGCTCCCCCTCCCTCTCCCCGAAAAAATCAATTACACCTCTGGAACAAAATGTATATAGTATATAAATTAATGTAATGTAATATGTAAAAATTAGTATGTAAATTAATACTGTATTATTTGTAGCCTATTTATACTTTCCGATATAGGTTTAAAAATTTTTTATTATTAAGCTAAAAAAATGAATTTCCTTAATTAAAATATAATCCTTTTTATGTTGTATTTTTTAGTCAATACTTCTAAAAATATGAGTGAGTTAAAACCCACATTGTGTAATAATTTAATACTGTACAGCACATAGGAGAACGTCCAAAAAAATAATCTCCGAAAAGAAGAGGTCAAGTGCCCTTGGCCATGTCACCAGTTACATTTTATCATCATATTTTAACATGACTAACATATCCTCTTGTTTTTTTCTCTTTAAATAAACGCAATTAGAATTATTAAAGTACCGTAAAATCTTTTGATGTGCTTTATTATTATTTAAATATACCGTATATATTGAATTATATGTAATTTCGATAATTGCGTTAGTTCTTAATTTGTTGTTGTTATAAATAAGTTGAGTGTTTTTTCGGGTGAGCTTTTGTTATTTTTAATGAATATCAGATTCAAATTCCTTAAATTATTCGATAATTAAGAGCAAAAAAAAAAACAATAAATATTTTTGTCTTTTTTGTTTAATAATATCTCGACACTATATATTTTTCTTTTTTTTTTATCTAATTCATATAAAACCGAGTTTTATCCTGAACTTAAAGTTAAAGCATTCTGTACTTGACAGCTGAAAAAAGGTTTCAAGATATAGTTTCTTTATTCCAAAACTCTACATCATTTTTTCCTTTTCTTTTCTTAGTAAAATATGCTTGCCTGCTTTGAGGTTTGAAAGGGGGTGGAATGAGAAAGTGAACTAAACTCCCTTCTATAATGAAATACCTGAACCAAAGATCCTTTCATCGGTGAACTCAAGGACTTCAAAGAGGATAATTTCAAAATCTGAAGATTGTCGGTATTTTAGAGAGGCGATGTTAAGAATTTGGAAAAAAATAAAATATCGCCATCATATAACAATTTAAAAATTTGTAATACCGAATGTTAAGTTAAGCAGAGAGGAAAGAGAGAAGTTTGGCTTTTTAGCATTCATTATTTTCCATTTTCGTTTTAATTTTATATTGTTTTTGTTCTGGAGGCGCTTTGTTCCTGCCACGGCAGCCAGAGCGCAGCAGCAATGTATTGTTGAGAGAGAAATGCACCCTCACCTCTTTTTTTTTCTCCCAGCGAGGACCACCCAAACCCTTTTGGTCCACACTCATCCTCATCCTATCCTCCTCTCCAACTGGGTTGCCTGTTCCCTGTTCCCGAACTCATCCTGCTAAAACCACCCTCTTTGCTCCCTTTGGAGCGATCAATACTCCCGCCTCTGGCTGTACAAGCGACGTTTCCACCCACCCTAAAAACCTCCAACCTCCAACCCTGGAACCCTTCCTATATTCTCTCTCACCTCGTTGCAGCCGCCTCGGCTGTTTAAGGAGGTAACAGACGATGGGCGGCTGGGAGGGAAATGGTGCAAGTTGTCCAGCCTAACTTTTAGAGGTGCCAAATCATTCTGGTTACCTTGAATTCAATTAATAAATAAAAGAAATTTAATTCTTTTAATCGAATTAAAAGGAAATTCTCCACAGTCAAATATAAACCTTTTGTAATTTGAATTAAATTATTCTCCTCTTTTTTACTTTCTCTTACCTATGTATATATGTAATATATATATAGAGAGAAAGTATTGGATTCATGTCAAAAATTCGATGTCGAGATTTTGATGGATCTTCACGTTTTGAGGTCCCCTGAATCCAAAAAAAGTGGTTTTCGCGACATGGTCTGTGTGTCTGTCTGTGTGTGTTCAATTTTAAGCATGAAGGAATTGAGCTATGAGGCTGAAATTTTATATTTAAGTTAAACACCCCCGGGACCGGAAAAATAAGCTTTTAATCAAAATCGGCCAAAGAGTACTAGTACTTTACTGATGTACTTTTTCAGTTTTTTTCGATTTTCTCAAAATTCGCTCTAACGATTTTGATTAAAATTCAAAAATCAATTATTTTTTAGATGCTCTTTCAAATGTATATTCTCGTTTTGCCCTCAAAATTGTTTGAAGCACACTTTACTCTTGTGCTTCATAGGAAAGATAGGAGAAATGGTTGCCATGGTATCAAAATATAAATATTTTCCCATACTTATAAATTTTACATCTGAATTCAAATATTCCCTACTGCCGGGAACTAAATACATGTCGACACAAAAAATCTGGTGTGACAAGCACAGTACACAACTTTCGATTACCGAAGGTAAGAGAAAGTTGTGTGCTGTGCGCCAGTCACACCAGATTTTTTTCTTTAAAATTTGGCCTTGTAATCTCAAATATTAAAATAAGACTAATAAGTAGCCTACTCTTTAGATACCTCGATACCTTAGGCCATATATTAAATACAAGAGTAAAGTGTATTTCACACAATTTTGAGAGCAAAATGAGAATATGCATTTTAAAGAGCAACTAAAAAATTTTTGATTTATGAATTTTAATCAAAATCGTTTGAGAAAAAACTGAAAAAGTACATCAGAAAAGTACTAGTACATACCCTTTGGCTTATTTTATTTAAAAACTTATTTTCGCGCCTCAGAATTGTACCAACCTTAAATATCAAATTCAACCTCATTTCCTCCTTGCGTTATTTTGAATACAGACAAACCATTTGGACGCAAAACGTATATTTCCATCGAATTTTTAACATGAATTCAATACTTGCTCTTTCTATATAGTTAAGTAAGAAAAAGTAAAAAAAAAGCAACTCCTTTATGAAATCTCAATTACTAAATCTATTTTTATTCACAATTTAATTAATTAATTAATTTTACAAAATATCCGATTTCGTGTTAATTAATATTAATTGGATTATCGGTAAATTTGGTATCGATAATAGGGGATAATAAGTAGGATAATATTTGATAAATCTTTCTGCTAATGCACTATTAATTATTAGTAATAATAATAGTAATTTATTTTAAAAAAATCTGGTGTGACTGGCGCACAGCACACAACTTTCTCTTACTTTCGGTAATCGAAAGTTGTGTTCTGTGCTTGTCACACCAGATATTTCTTGTCGACATATATTTAGTTTCCGCCGATATATTAGAATTCAAGGTGTAAAATTTATAAGTATGGGAAAATATTTATATTTTGTTACCATGGCAAACATTTCTCCTATCTTTCCTATGAAGCACAAGAGTAAAGTCGTTCCGAAGATTTCAATGACAAAATGAGAATATACATTTGAAAGAGCATCTAAAAAATAATTGATTTTTGAATTAAAAAAAAAAAAAAAAAATCGTTGGAGCAAATTTTGAGAAAATCGAAAAAAAAAAAAAAAACTGAAAAACTACATCGGTAAAGTACTAGCACTTTTTGGCCGATTTTGATTAAAATCTTATTTTCACGCTCCAAGGGGGTGTCTAACTTAAATATAAAATTTCAACTTCCTGGCTCAATTCCTTCATGCTTAAAATTTAACACACACCCACACACACACTGACAGACAGACAGACCATGTCGCGAAAACCACTTTTTGGACTCATAACGTGTATATCCATCAAAATCTCGACATCCTATTTTTGACATGAACCAATACTTTCTCTATATATTAACATATATATAGAGGTAAGAGAAAGTAAAAAGCATATAACTAATTACTTTAATTATATATTTATCCTGAATTGGTCAACTTTGATTATGAAATTATATACAATTTTTTGGATGCGTGATCTTTCGTAATCTATTCTTTGCGATAAATTAATATTTTACAAATCACACCCTGAATATATTAGATGAAGTAGGCCTATTTCAGTTCTTTCATTCTGATTTATTGATATTTTCGAGATGATATTCAGCTATTGAGGGGTGTTGATATTGTAATTAAATTCTGAGGCGAATTGAGAATGATGCAGGCCATTGAATTTCCCAAAACTGGAGTGATCAAATCGAATGACGTCATTGTATCGCAAATTAACAATTCCCTTTCACGGTAACTTGTGATATCTCATTAATATTCTCTTCCAGCTGTAAATTGTTTTAAGTAAAATTTACTTCTCGTTCTTTTTTTTTTTAATGTTTATTTAAAAGGAATGTTTTCTCCATTTTGTTTCAATTTATTTTAAGGGATTTTTTGTCTTCCCAATAAAATCTGATTTATGAAAACAATTTTAATGATGGCGCTGATAAAATTATTTATAAAAAATCTGGCTCTCTCAGCCACAGATTTTTTTTTTTTTAATACGAAAAAATTTTCTCTCTAATAAAAAAAATTTCCCATTTATTAAAACAAATGAGCATCAAATATAAAATTAACATTTTCTGTTTATTATATTGTGAAGTGACCTACCAAACGAATTCTTTATTAGTAAAATAATGATACAAAATTTTAATCATTTTAGTTAATTTTAAGCGGTGCCTTCGATTGGGGAACATTTAAATTTTGATTAATCAAATGATATGTTCTAAACTGCCGCTCAAAGAATAATTTTTATACAAAAACTCAAAAATGCTTCAAAATTCTGTGAACACCTTAGATATAGGCATTCTATTGAGAACGAACGTAGAAATATTTTCAGAATTATATTACTTTACGCTTATTGTAGTGCCTACTATACAAATAAAAATATTCTTTTAAGATGCATTGACTCTCTAGTGACTGAGTTATTTCCACATGCACAAAGTCTTTATAAAAAATGCCATCTGGAATTTTGAAATTCACTGAGTTAAAAAATATTCTATGTGCAGTTATGTGTAAGCGATCGAGGAATGTCACCCAATTTCTAAAATTATATCTGAATTAACATCTCTAAAATTTATATTTAGAAACCGATGAACCATAAATGAGGCCTCAGTTTTTGAAGTTAATCGATTCACTAGAAATAGTATTATATCAAGGTCAAGTCAAGTTAATATTTTGGGATTATTTTAAAAAGATTTGAATATCATCTAATAATAAATATAAAATTTTAAAATAACTTTAATTTTCAAATAAAAATTTAAACAAAAAAAGGGAACTAAGGCTGAGAGGTAGAAAGAATAACTCCCAGGAGTTCCTCAGGTTCAAAAAATGCTACGTTAAGAAAGTGAAAACAATTATAAGAATATAATTTAAACTTTCGACCGTACGCTCTCGTGAAAAAAAATTTGTAAATTTAAATTTAAATATATAGATCTATTTCAAAACATATTTAGGCTTTTTATTTTTTTCCTTTTTAAATGGCTTCGGTCTGTTCACTAGCTTAAGTGACAATTACATTTTGAACTGACGTCTTATCGTACAACTTTAGGTAGGGCCTACACCTGCTTAAGTTGTGATATTTCAAAAAAATTGCGATGATATTGAACCATAAGATCTTTAATCTAAATCTACCATAATATCGTTTCTTAAGCTACCCTGCAGTTTTCATATACTATTATATACAAACTCAAACCAATTTAGACTTAATGAGACTCAA
>JAKCPI010021065.1:0-16214 GCA_023213315.1 Euborellia annulipes
GGTGGTTACAAAATTACTTAAAAAAAAAAAAATGATTTTATTGCATTTACTTTGTATTAAGAACAAAACAATCTTAAAATCAATGGGTCAACGTTGTACAGTATTTATATATTTTTAATAAATACTAATACAAATATGTGGTCTATAATTAAAAATTTTCCTAATAATTATTTTTCAACCAGCAAAAGCTTTAAACACAGCAATACTGGGGTTTGAAAAAAGTCACTGATCAAGAGTCAATATTTGGATGAAAACTGGATAGTTTTACTCTTAAATCGCACTAAACCTTAACATGTTAGCTTCTATCAAAGGGTTCACCAAGATCAGTGCGATATATGCCCCCTTTCTCAAAGTAATGATCGCCAGGGCTTCCTGAAGGATCAATCCCTTCCCCTCCTCTCCTGGGTTGAATCGCAGTAAAGTTTTATTGGTATAGGCTACTTTTTAAAGAGTATCTAAAAAAATAATTGTTTTTTGAATTTTAATCAAAGTTAGAGCGAATTTTAGCAATCTAAAAAAAACTAAAAAATACATCAGTAGTAAAGTACTAGTACCCTTTGGCCGATGTGATTGGAAATTTCTTGAAACACTTGCGACATAGGTATGGGGCTTAAGGATGAAATTTGAGTATCAAGACTTTTTTCGTTTTTGGAGTAATTCCTATCAACCCACATTTTTTGATGATTCACTTGAAATTAATTTAATTTATTGTGAAAAAATCTTAAATTTCAAGAAGAGCCATTCCAGTTAAAATATCAAAACATAATGTTTATGTAAATTTCTCTGAAAGAGATTTTATTGCTTTTAAATGCCTGTTTTATTACTTTTCTTGAAATTGCCTTTAAAAGGTGGTGATTCCTTTTAGCTTGAATTTGACGTCATTTTCACAATCATTTGAATTAATTTCAACTGAAACATCAAAAAATGTAGATTAAATTAAATAGCACAATAAGGAATAGAACTCTCGATAATCAAATTTTATATTTTAGCTAAGCATTCATGTCCCAAGCATGGGCAGGAATTTCATTCCAATCGACCAAATATTACTAGTACTTTACTTATGTATTTTTTCAATTTTTTTTTATCTTTCTCACAATTGACTTTAACGATTTTGTTTAGAAATCAATTAAATTTTAGATGTTCTTTAAAAATGTATATTCTTATTTTGTAGACAAAATTGTTTGAAGCCCACTTTACTTTTGTACTCTTGTACTCAGTTTATCTTTGTATTTATTTTTCAAGAAAAATAAGAGATGAAAAAGCTCATTTATTGTAAGTAGAGAGCGGAAAAAACTCTAGATGATTTTCGGAAAAAAGTCGCTTTAAAAGTCAAATAATCGGTAAAAAGTCTGTTTTTGGCAAAAAAGTCACTGTCATGTTTAAGAATTTAATATAAAAAAGTAAAAGAAATACAGCCTTGAAGCACTGTACAATTTCTTTTGATAACTCGGACACCTTGTATATAATTTTATTTAGATAATTTTTGAGACCTATTCATTTGAATTAGATTTGAATTTGACTAAACACTAAACTACTCACATATTTGTTAAATATAATTTTATATAATCGAACTGAAAATAAATAATAATATACGGTATAATATAATAATAACAATTGACAATGAAATGAAAAAGAAATATGAACAGATTTATGCTGAGGAACATTGACAGATGAAACAATTTAATTTATCCCTATTAGTTCTATTAATTATGTATTATTTGAGGTAATTTTAAGCAATAAAAGATTCTAAATAATAAATTTCTAGTTTTATTGTAATTTGAAATTAATTTAGTCCCTTTTGGACGAAAACAAAGGGAATGCTTAAAGTTTTAGGAAAATCTTGAAAAGTCTCAAAGTTAACAAAAGTCGAAATACTCTAATTATAAGTAATAATCTTTCATTAGACGTCCGCGGCCCAGTTCCAATCAGCTCGTGGCCCACAAGTAGGCCACAGCAGGGTTGGGAACCACTACATAATAATTTAAATGGATTAAAAAAAGAATTTTGATACATTCTTGAATTTCTTGTTTTTGCTACTTGACTCTAAATTGATGACGATTATGGATTATCAGATTTAAGTCTGGCGATTTTTTAGCTGACATCAGAACCTTTTTGCATTTTTTTCCCACCCACATAGCGGTTTCTTGGCCCTTTTCATGGGACTCATCTCTTTGAAATACTGATCTCAAAAGTTTGATTCGATTTTTGTGGGATGCCTGCCTCCAGAAGTTGTCGGGCTTAGAAAGAATAGATGTAATGTCTTTTCAAGTTCTTTATTGGTTCCAAGTTTGATGATCTTCCGACACTAACGAGAATGAGAGAGAGAACCAGTGGGGGATGACCTTTTATAACATTTTCTGATGATGACAAGGAATTGTCGAAATACGTATCAAGTGTTAATTTTTAATTAATAAAACCTTTGAAACAAATAACCTAGTGTTAATTTGTATATTTAATTTTAATTTTTACAAAATGTTTCAACGAGGGAACCAGACGGTCGAAAGTTCAAATACTTTCATTAAAAACACTTTTGAGAGCAAAATGAGAATATACATTTAAAGAGCATCTAAAAAAATAATTGATTTTGAATTTTTAATCAAAATTCTTATAAGAAATTTTGAAAAATCGAAAAAACTGAAAAAAAAGTACATCAGTAAAGTATTAGTACTCTTTGGCCGATTTCGTTCAAAAGCTTCGTGTCACGTCCCATAGGGGTGCCTAACTTAAATATAAAATTTCAACCTCCCCTTCTTTTCGTTCTTGAGATATTTTGTTCCCACAGACCATGTTGTTAAAACCACTTTTTTAGATTCAGGGGACCTCAAAACGTGTATATCCATCAAAATCTTGACTTGTCGAATTTTTGTCGCCAAACCAATACTTTCTCTCTATATATATTAATAAGATATAGATGTAAGAGAGAGAAAGTAAAAAAAAACTTTAGTTTTACTTTTTTTCAAATTCATAATTTGAATTTGAATTTCTAGAGATAAATGTCGCACATCACATCACATTTTGCACTTTTATGAAGTTATCTGTGCGGAGTGGTGGGGCAGTTGTTAAAACAAAACGAATTTCAAAAGTGTTGCATCACAAATTCGCTAAATCTCATTAAGCTAATTGCAATGCCCGGGTTTTACGCAAACACGTTTGCCTTGGGTTGAGGGGGTGGAGATGGGGGGTAAGGGGAAAAGTCAAGTGTCCACGACAACTGTTTCAACCAATGGTACTCAAATATATAATTTTCAAAATGAAAACTGAAAAAATTAATACAATTTTATATTGAAATAAAAAAAAAATATCGCTCGTTGACAAACAATTTAATTAATATCCTGATGAGTTTGACATGAGAAGAATTGGAATTTTTAAAATAAATTGAATAAGGTCCTGGGTGATTGTAATGAATGTTCTGTTTATACAAGTTTTTTTTATAATTCGGAATGGAAAAATTGACAATGACTTATTCGCACATAACTATTTTTTTCTGTTAGATAAAACATTTAACATTTAATTGAAATGACATATAATTTAATATAATGAAAGGGCGAGGGATAAAAGATTACTAGAGTTAAACAATTCACATATCACTATAAAGAATGCCATAAAAAAAAAAAAAAAAAAAAAAAAAACACTGAATAAATAAAAAAGAATTCAACCACCAATTCCATTTAATAATTAAAAAATTTCCCAGGTAAACAAACGAGTCAGATATTGCTATATAAATTTAATAATTATGTCATTCAGATTCATAATTAGTTAAAAGATGAGCGCGTGCGTCGAAATTCCTTCAACTGTCATTCCATTCTACTTTCTATTTACAAAAAAGAAAAATATTTTATGTAATATTGTGACAACATGGACGTATATAAAGGGGGGCTTTATCCACCCCCCCCCCCCAAATGTTTGCTCTGCCCCGCAGCACGAAATTTGAGTTCCGCAAAAAGAATGTTCCATGAGCGGAAAAATATTTTATTTACAGCGAAATCAAAAATTTTTCGTAATAGAAAGAAATAATAGTACAGACAACAAAAGCTTTAATAAAAATCTGGTGCCCTGACTGGCGCATAGCACACAACTTTCTCTTACCTTCGGTAATCGAAAGTTGTGTTCTGGCGCTTGTCACACCAGATTTTATGTCGGCCTTGTATTTAGTTTCCGACAGTACGGAACATTTGATTTTCAAGATGTAAAATTTATAAGTAAGTGGGACAAAATGTTTATATTTTGTTACCATGGTAACGCTTATTTCTCTTATCTTTCCTGTGGAGTACAAGGAAGTAAAGTGGTCTTCAAGAAGATTTCAATGGCAAAATGAGAATATATATTTTAAAAAGAGCAACTAAAAAAATGATTGATTTTGGGATTAAATAAAAAAAAAATCAGTTGGAGGGAATTTTGAGAAAATCGAAAAAAAAACTATAGAAAAAGTGCATCAGTAAAGTACTAGTACTCTTTGGTCGATTTTAATTAAAAGCTTATCTTTTACGCTCCCATATGGGGGTGTCTAGCTTAAATATAAAATTTCAGCCTCCTAACAGCTCAATTCCTTCATGTTTTAATTTGTACCCAGACAGACACACACACACGGGCAGACACACGACGCCCGACAGACAGACCATGTCGTGAAAACCACTTTTTTGGATTCAGGGGACCTCAAAACGTGAAGATCCATCAAAATCTCGACATCGAATTTTTGACCTGAATCCAATACTTTCTCTCTATATATATATATTACATATATACATAGATAAGAGAAAGTAACAAACAATGAATTAAATGGACCTGTTATTCAATGGTGTGTCAAAGACCAAAAAATTCAAAATTGAGTTAAGCACGGAATATTGTCTCAAATGCTTTAATTAATAGTATTTTTTATGAAATATGTCCTAAAAAATTTATATTTAATGTTACTTGCACAATTGACAAGAAAATTATATAGAATCCAATGTAAACAAAAAACTTTATTGTTGATTTTCTCAAAACTCGATGTTTAGTCTTTGACACACCATTGCATAACAGGGTCCAAATATAGGTATATTGACCCTCACTGTCTATAAAGACTTCAAAATTCAAAAGTGGTATTTCTTTATAATACTAAAATTTATTTTACTGAATTGGTATATCACGTTACTAAATTAGTATTTCTAACCGGGCTAGAAATATCTAGTTTTAGGCCAGATAGTACTTCTGTGCCATCCATCCGAGATTCTCCCATGATAGTCCTTGCTGTTTCTCTGTTTTTGTTTTTCGATTAAAATTATAAAACTTTTTAGCTATTCATTGTTTCGCTATACGGTACATTTCCAAATGCAAATTCGACTAAATTTGTTCTATATTTCATTTCCATAAGTATCAATATTTTTTTTTTTGCGTTCGACTAATAACTTCTGCCTTATTTGCATAATCACTTCATCTGCATGAATGAAATCATTAAATCAAATAGATCTAGTATATGTTATATTATATGTATATCGATATACCGTCTGTTATATCTATTTAAAAATTTTATCTTTAAGCATTTCTATTAATCGATTTTCAATGCAGGCGTTCGAAAAATATTTTATTTTTTCAAATATATGAAAGAAAACAAATAACTTGTTTGTTTTTAAAATATGTTGCAATTACTTTTTTTTGACGACAGAATGAAAGACGGAATCAATTTGGGGGCTAAGCGGAGTCATTTGTCATCGGCACTTTATCTTGCTAACGTTCTCACACTTGGTTATAAATAGTCGTGAAATTTTATAGTAGTCTCAATTTTTATATAAATAAAAAAAAAAATCGAATTCATAAAGGTCTGCTAGCTAAAAATTCAAAAAGATTATTTGATTGGTAGCCAATTCAAATGAATTAAATTTTTGTCGCATGAGACGGGATGGAAACCCTTGACCCCCTAGCACAAGAGGCAGAATCTCTCCCATAGACCATGGATCCTATTAAGGTGCGCGTCTCGGGGTGCTGATTTTGGGAGATTCCAGCGGCAACAATTTTGAAGCTATCGACCTCAAATTTTTTTTTAAATTAATGCTATTTACAACTTATAGAAGCCCTTTTTTTGATTTTAGAAAAAATAAATTTTTTTTTTTTAATTAATCGCATTAAATAAAAGATATTTAAAAAAAATCTGGTGTGACTGGCGCACAGCACACAACTTTCTCTTACCTTCGGTAATCGAAAGTTGTGTACTGTGCTTGTCACACCAGATTTTTCGTGTCGAAATATATTTAGTTTCCGACAGTACGGTACATTTGAATTCAGATGTAAAATTTATAAGTATGGGAAAATATTTATATTTTGTTACCATGGCAACCATTTCTCCTATCTTCCCTATGAAATACAAGAGTAAAGTGGTCTTCAGAAGATTTCAATCGCAAAATGAGAATATACATTTTAAAGAGCATCTAAAAAATAATTGATTTTTGGATTTTAAAAAAAAATCGTTGGAGCAAATTTTGAGAAAATCGAAAAAACTGAAAAAGTACATCAGTAAAGTACTAGTACTCTTTGGCCGATTTTGATTAAAAGCTTATTTTTTCCGGTCCAGGAGGGTGTTTAACTTAAATATAAAATTTCAGCCTCATAGCTCAATTCCTTCATGCTTAAAATTGAACACAGACACACCCACACACACACCCACACACCCCCACACACACACAGACAGACCATGTCGCAAAAGCCACTTTTTTGGATTCAGGGGACCTCAAAACGTGAAGATCCATCAAAATCTCGACATCGAATTTTTGACATGAATCCAATACTTTCTCTCTATATATATATTACATATATACATAGGTAAGAGAAAGTAAAAATCGCTCTATATCTTATAGATAATTAAATTAGTAATCATTGTGTTAAAAAATAATTAATTTTTTGCCTTTCAAATGAAATGGAATAAATCCCTTGTTTTCCTATGGGAAAAACTAACGCTATCTCTTGCCGCCTAGAGTAACTCGGTACTGAATTGTCTTCTAACGGCTTTTCGAGACGCGCACCTTAACTGATAGAAAAAGTTTGAACGATAGCGCAGGGGTATAGATTTCCCGTCTTGTGCTAGGGGTTAGAAGTTCACTCCCCCCCTCCCCCCCCCCCTGAGTAAAAATGATGGAGGGATACACACGCCCGCAGCAGGTCTGCATAGTGAACCTTGAGGGACACACAGGGATATACACGTCCACACCAGGGGCACACCTCGTGTTCCACCGGACACGTCGCACATGCCTAGGGTAGTTACATATCGAAGCACCCTTGCATTCACCCTCGATGCTTGCACTCCCTCGCCGCTTTTCAAGATGCTTAACTTACCTCGCGGTTCGATCATCGATGTGGGTTCATAGTGGGTCAGTTCACCCTGGCTGATGAATGAGCCCACCTAGATGCTTTCTCGTAGATATCAAATTTTTTGATTCACCTCAAAGCATCGAGGATCGACCGCGAGGGTGCGAAGTAAGCATCAAGGTGAAAGTGCTTCGTTATCAACGCTCCTCTTATATCAATAAACATATTTGTTTCACATCGCTGTGTCGGCAATGGTGCAAGCATCGAGGGTGAACAGTAAGGGTGCGTCAATATGTAACTACCCTTAGGCCGGCCCTGAACCCAACAGTTCTCCAATAGACAATTCAAACTAATCTTATCATCATCTCACCTATTGGAGAAAATTTTTAGTGAAAACATTTTTTAGTTTACCTATGGTATTTTCTTATCTTACTATAAATTCAATTTCAACTTTTTTAGTTTTAAATTTTTTCACTTATTCTATTAAAAATGTGAATTGATTTTTAATATTTTTTTTAAATTGGAGGGGAAGGGAGAAGTGAGAGACGACACCCTAGGGCCTTCCGCTGTTTGCTTCGCACACATAATAAGTTGAAAAAAGTTCCTTTCAATATTTTATTTGTTATGCATTCAATTCATTCATTTCTATACAAATAAAAAAAATCCGATTAAATTTAAAAAAAAAAAATTTAAGAAAAAAAATTTGAAAAATTATATTTATAAATTCTTTCTATTATATTATCCCCTTTTCTGGTGCCAAAACAAAAGCACCGAGTGGCGATATTATAGAGTCATCGGCTTTGGCGTTACACACCCTGTCCATAAATAGCATAGAAGGGCGTGTGAGTGTGTTGGCGAAAAAAAACGTAAAAAATGTTGCAAAAGAGAGACGGCTGGTTCACAAGTCACCAGCACACGAGAGAGAGAGAGAGATAGAGACAGACTGTATTGGTCGCTAGATATAGATATAGAATTGGAGACACATATAGAGGGGTCCCAGCTGGATGCTGTTGTAGGACCAAGTAGGGCGGAAAATCAGAATTCTCTCTCTCTCGTGCTGCTCATTTTTTTTCCCTTTGATTCTCCCTTTTTCTCTTTTGATTTTTCCCTATTCCTCTTTAACTACCTCTTTCGCGTCCTTCTCAGCTTGTGTGTTATTTAGTTGGAAAACTTTTCGTTTCGGCAGTTTTTTTTTTATTCTCATATTTATGTTACAATTTTGCAAAATGTGGGCTGACTGGACTTTTGGCTACTGGAAAGAGAATTCCGAGCCAAGAGCGTGAAAAAAAAGAGACAAAAAATATCTAGAAGCAATTCAAGGGAATAGTGAAATAATGTGTGGAACAAAAAAAAAGAAAAAATAGGAAAAATTCATTCGATGTGATTAAAAACTAATCCACGATCATTATTAGAAAATAATAGCAAGAAAAAAAGTTAGAAAAAAAAAACAAGATATCAAAAATTCATTAGTTCTAAAAATAAAAGTATCTCAGATACAAAAAGTGATTTTTTGAATATTTGGTTTGTTGAATGAATTTAGAAATAGACAGAATAGCGCGAATTGCTGTTTCTCACTCTCAAGTCCGAATGTTAAATTTCAAATCGTATTTAATTAATATAAATATATAAATACTAGCAGCGCCACCCGCTTTCGCCAAGGAGATCAGACTATCTACCCTCCAAATGAGAAGAAAAAAAAAGAAAATTTAATTATATAACAATTTGAGAAATTTATTTATCTAGAATTTTTTCCCCTTTTGAAAATTCAGGGATCCGAGTATTTTTCCTGGACTCTCCGTAACAAAAGTTATGTTACTCTCCATAACATACTCGGGTCCCCAAATTCTTAAAAGGGGAGGCGCAAAAAAATTGTTATATAATTTGATTTTCTTTTTTTTTTTTCTCATATTGAGGATGGATGAAAAAGATAATTTGTGAATACGATTTGAAATTTAACATTCGGACTTGAGAGAGAGAAAAGGCAATTAGCGCTACTCTGTCTATTTCTGTATTCATTTGACAAACCAAATATTCTTTCAGAAACTTTTATTTTTTGACATAATGAATTTTTAATATCTTGTTTTTTTTTTTAAGTGAAACTTTTATTTGATCCTCTCATATTTTTTCGCTCTTTTATTAAAATTAAAAAAAATTTAAATTAAAAAAAAATAATTTTGAGATTTAATTATTCAATTTTTAAATTGATAAAATATAATTTTTAAAATAATTTAAAATGATTCAAATCTTCAATTACTAAATAAATATTGTTCTCAGTTTTTAACATACGTCTATTGATTTCCCATTATCATTCCCACTTTCCAATTATTAAGTTAAGATTAACAACGCGATTCTAATACACTTAATTGAATAGTTTTCTGAAAAATTTCAGTTAAACGCCTACGATCCGAAAAAAAGGTTTCACTTGCATCTTGCTTTCATAAAACCACACAATGATTTTATTTTTTAGAGAATTGATCGAAAATTGGTCAAGGAAATTTCATATTTTTTGAAATTTAATTAAAGGCTAGAAATAATAAATAATTCAGCTAAAATAGAGCCTACCGCTGAAAAAGTTCGACAGTCGAAACATTGGGCTCAAATTACGTTTTTTACTTTTTAGAAAAACCTTTGATTTTTACTGAACCTACTGACTCTAATTTATTTCAATTGAATTTTTGCTTTGACTAAAGGCAATGTCGTGTTATTTTTTTTTATTTTGCATAAACCTACATGGAGCCTGAATTTATTGATGAAATTGGAAAGAGACACGGAAGTTGTGAGCTGAATTCTACAGAAAAAGATAAAAGACAAAAATTACCTTAAATTGGCACTAATTTTTTTGCAAGAAATTAGTGTCACTCCGAAGACAAAAAAATCTTAGGCAGGTTAGATTCCCCTCCCAAGGAAAATGCTTTCAAAAAAATTGTTTTAAATGACCATAAAAAAAATAGTTTGAAATATATCATATTAATTAAACAAATGTTATTTGTCAAAAGTAGGTATTTAAAATAAAAATAAATTTGTATTTTTCCATTTATACCAGTGAAAGTTGTGTGATGTGCTTGTCACACCATTTTAACTGAAATTTATGACATTTTATGAAAATTACATGTCACAAACAAACTCCTGCTTTATAAAAAAAAATTTATTATATTTTTATTTTTTTTTTTAATTAAAATTTCATATGTAAAATATATTATTTTTTTTTTTTCTAAGAGTTTATTTAAAAGCAATAGCAAATAATTAAAAGTCCATTAACCAAAGAGCGAGCAAAAAAAGAAGATATTCTCATGGGTTTAATTCTTTAAGTTAATAAAAAACAATCTAAAATTTCAAAGTCTGCGACTTTCATCTAAAAAAGAAAAAAAAACTTCTTATATTATTTATAACTCAAACTGAACTCTGGTAATAATTTTATGACAAATTATTAGTTTATATACAAAACTATTATCTCCCCAAGAGGTTTATATATTTGAACATTTAAGTAGAAGATTAATTCAATTTGATTGTGAAGCAATTTATTATCTGTGGGCGTTGAAAAAATCTTTTTTTTTCTGGAAAAAAATTAATATTTGAAAAGGGGCGCACAATTTTTAACCCAACTTTAGTTTAATCTAGTTTAGTCGTGTATTAATACTAGATTTAACTATTCTAAATGTATGAAAATGCAGGTTGTATAATAATTTAAGACATTTATTTTTCAGAATTTTTAATTAGCTGACGACTGATTGCATCGGTCAAACAAAGGTGACCATCATCAGGTCTAGAATAAATATATAGAGTTTAATTGTATGACCGAAACTTGCAATAAGTTTATAAATTTTACATCTTGAATTCTAAAATACCGGAGGAAACTAAATATATCTCGACACAAAAAATTTGGTGTGACAAGCACAGAACACAACTTTCGAGAGAAAGTGTGCTGTGTGACCAGTCACACCAGATTTTTTAAAAATAATTAATAAATGTTCATGAATTATTTCATTAAAATTATTGATTCTATTAAAATTCATACTTTTTTATTGTTCTAAGTCATTTGTAGGACATTCAAATTAATTTTAAAAATGATCATTAAAAACAACATTTGCTTACGAAATTCACACAAAATTTCATATTCATAATAAATTTCGATTAATCAAGGACAAATAAAATTCAAAAAAAAATTAGCTCAGGGGCCCACATCTTGTGGGTACGTGGATGGCGACCACGAGCTGCCCTAGCTGGGACTGACAGTACTTCTGTTCTTTGCATGTCAGTCTTTTTCCTTCTATATTTTCAGGCGTTAGGCCGTGAGACCGGCCGGTCTGTTCTATTCCTTCCCGAACGCAAAAACCCTCACCCCTTCGCCGACCCAGCTCCGCGAGATAAAAGCGAAGAAATGTAAAAATATTTTTTTAATTATTCAAATGCAAATCACTTATGCCCAATTGCACCGTTTGACATTTATGTCTCTCTTTACTAAGTGTGCTTAAACTAAAGCGTCTCTTAAATAAATTGTTTGTTTGAACCGCAAGATGTTAATCATGGAATAGTAAAGAAGAATTTTATAAATGTGCAATATGGCAACGTTGTAAATTTTAGTGATATTCTGGTGATTTTTGATAAAATTGACAGATGTTAATAATAATAATTTTGTTTATTATTTGAATATTCTTAAATTAAATTAACTACATATTGTTTATAAATATTAATTAATTTCAGAAAAATAAGAAAATAGAAAACAAAATATTGATTTTCATGATTATAATTTTTTTATTTAAATTAATAAGGAAAGAATTGAACATCAAATTATACCTCTTTAGAAAATTATCTATTAGATTATATTTAAATATAAAAATATAATAGAAAATCGCAATGTTAATAATAATTAGTTCATTGGTGAGTCCTGTTGTTAGTGTAAACATTTTTTTAAAATAAATTAAACCTGTAGAGCCTACAAAATATCGTTTTGTCCTATATTAAACTATGTGACAAATAAGAAGTTTTATTTTATATTCTCTTACGAGAGACATGTAAGTTCAACTGCATATCTAGGCCAAATATAAAAAAAATATATATATATATTTTATAATACATATTTTATTATTTCCAAAAAATTCCAAAATCCTTTATTTCCATAATATTTAGATCATCTTCGAAAATAGAGTTCATATTGTTCATGTTTTTTATAAAAAAAAATCTAGATCGAATAAAAAAATTTATTATTATTAGATAATTAATATTACATTATCAATAAAATTTGGAATAGATGTCATTTATTTAACAGAAAATTGTTTTTTAGGTTAAGCATACGCTAAGCCCCCGAAATCGAGAGCTTAGATTTAAGTTAAAATTTAGACATTTAAGCTTGACTTTGCAAGCGATACAACGAAATTTGGAAAGTTAAGTATTATTTAGCGTTAAATAATGCTTAACTCGTACGGTGCAATTGGGCATTAATATCTCGAAACAATAAATATATGACTTAGACTACTTTCATAATTACGGGCACAAATTATAAAGTCCCCAACCAAAGATAGACCTAAAAATATTAATTTCAAATCTTTAAATTTTAAACCATTTTTATAGCAAATAAGTTATTTTTAAAAGTAAATCAAATTTCTAAATAACTCCGTAAGGAGTCCTTTTGGGTTAGGAAAAGTAATAAAAATAAATCACCCAAAATAATACTTCTTTTTTTTTAAATAGCTTTCAGTCTTCCCCAAAGACTCTCTTGGGGGTCATCTTCTCAAATTTGATCTCACCATCAAAATCAGAAGTTTTTTTTTTTTACCAAAAATAAATGTTACTTATTTCTTTATTTTACGATCAATCCAAAATTTGATTCATCAAATTTTTCTCATTTTTTATATCTTTCATTTCATATGCAATTATTTTTTTCATTCATTCTTTTTTTTATTTTGGAGGGTTTTATTGAGATGAGCCGATGTAATAAATTAGATTTGAATATAGTGGTTTGAATACAAGATTCGAAAGTCCATTTCCTTAATCAGCACGTCTAATCGGTAGCATGCTATAACTGATTTGTAAGAGAATAGTAGGAAATACAATGAAGTGTAGGATTTCATATCGATTTACATAGGATTTGTATTTGCTTTACTCATTCGCATTCATAATATCTGTTATGAATTTCAGATGGTCACGCGATCTAAATCAATCTGAAAACTTTGAAAATTTGAATATTTTAATCAATACTAAAGTTTCATTAAATAGAAAATGATCATTAATAAATAAAAATATAAATACAAAAAACATATATAAACCGAAACTTTTTATAGACTGTCATTTTTTTGTCTAGGTCTATAAAAAAAATGAATTTTTTTGAAAAATATTTTTAACATTTCATATATATTTTTAGCGCAATTTAATATACAGTAATAATAACCCTCTTAACCAGCCAGGGTGGGGACCGAGATCCTCGCGGGATACCCGTTTGATCGGTTAATCCGAGGTGTCGGTGAAAAATTGATTTTCATTCATTTTCAATACACGTTTTCGTTTTCCTAACTCGATCATTTTAGTTTAAGAGATCTCAAGCCTATGTAGTAGAAAAATAGACTGGGAAGCAAGGGGAGTAAACAAACTCGGAAACTCCTTTCCCCTCCCTCCTCACCATCTGAATATTATACATATTGGACAATGTTGCGCCACACAGTTTAATTGAAATTCAAAAGAAAGAAGTTTATATATGGACCCTGTTACGCATTAGTGTGTCAAGCGCCAGCTACCGAGATTTGAGAAAATTAACATTAAAGTTTTTTGTTTTCATTGGATTATATATAATATTTTTTGTCAATTGTGCAAGTAACATTAAATATAAATTTTTTTAGGACATATTTCATAAAAAAAACTATTAATTATAGCATTTGAAATAATATTCTGTGCTTAACTCAACTCTTAATTTTTTTGGCGCTTGACACTAACTAACGGCATATAGGCCTAATATATGTAACCAGTGGTAATGCCCGCCGAAGACCGGGGCTACGCAAATGCATCAAATTTATTCCTTCTGACTGTTCAAATTTCTCTCTCTGACTTAAATTTTAAATTTCCCGCTCCCGCTCCTCTTCCTCTAACTCTAGCCAATCAGAGCACAGACGGAAGCTTTATTGCGCTTTATATATATATATAGTAATGATATTAAAAATAATGTATGATAAATATACTGTATGTAATTTATAATACTAACGGGATAGGCGATTTAATTCGAGGCCGGATAAGAGGGGTTTTACTGTAATTGAAAAAATTTATTTGTTAAAATTTGTCTAAAAAAAGATGATTGAATAATTTATTTAGAAGCAGATATTTAATCTTCATCCAAGTTGAATCGTTCTTTGAAATTATATCCATGATAACAGTAATTAGTGTTAATTAATTTCTCGTTAAGATTTTGAATCCTTGCTATTTAATTTTATGAAATTGATATAGCTGCTGCCTACTGTATTTCGACATTATTAATCTTCACTCTTCTCTCTAATATTAAGCCAAATGCGATTTCTTTTGATCTTGGTTTTTTTTTTTTTATTGATATGAAACCTTAAATTTACTCGTTGAAAAAAAAAAGAACACGAAGAAGAATAGGGAATTAAATTTCGAGTATTTGATTAAGAGGAAGGATATCTTCTATCACTCGCCAAGTTTCTAATTAATCTAAAAAAAAGCCTCTCCTTTCATCAACACATGTAATCAAAATGTTAATCGCTACCGCGGCGCGTGCCAAGGACATCCCCGACTCCTTTCAAACGCTAAAACTCTAAACCACCCCCCTCAAAGAGTAGAATGCAGACTTGAGCCCATTAGAATTCCGTTTAAAACTTGTAGGCGGCAAATCAATTATGACTTTAATTTAGGGACAAATTAAGCTTCTATTTTTGACCAGGATGAGGGAGGGAGAGAGAGCGAATGGGAAGGGAAAAGGTTGCACATCACAAGGGATGCAATTTATGGGAAAGTATTTAATTTTAATTTATCGTAGCCATTTTAAATAAATGAATAACATTTACATCACAAAAAGAATAGGAAAGTAAAAATAAAAAAAAAAAAGTGTCTCGTTATCTTTCCAAATTGACATATGCAAATTGAGAGAAAAGAATTATTTTGTGTGATTTATTTTTATTACTTTTTTTCGACCTACATTTAAAAAAAAGGATATTCCATCTCCCCTTCCTTTTATCTCTCCTTCTCTCTTAAGGAGTTATTTATGAATTTGATTTATCCTCAAAAATAAACTTTTTAAAAAATATAATAAAAACTTTCAATGTCATTTTAGTTTTTTTTTTTCCATTACTCGTATTTATTAGGTATATATATTGTTGTAATGGAAAAAAATATAGATATTCTAAGAAAAGCTGACCTCCCCTTCGGCCAATGTAAGGCTTATGTGTTGACAAATGTCAACAATGAGAGTCTTGGAAGTCAAGGGGTGCGGGTTCGGATCCCAGGCAGTCCGACCCGATAAATTTATTTAAACCATATGAATACCAAAAGGTATAAAAAAATGTGCATGGACCCCATATAGACCCTTATCTATACAATAATTGCAATTTGCACATTTGTGTTATGTCAAATTGTTTTGATTCTTGAAAATGTTCTTGCTTATGTTTTTCTTTTTTTTTACACTCACATCCCCCCCCCCCCCACACACACACACATACACACGGTCTTTTCGGCAACTGAGGCCATGTAAGAATATTTGGGGTCCGGGCATTCTTATTTACGCCATTTAGTATCCAAGCCCGAGGGTTTTTTTTGCGTCAAATATATGAATTTATTATAGGACTGAACATTTTAGTGTCCAAGTTAATTATTTTGGGGCAGAAATCTATTTCTTCAAAATAATAGGAAATTATTTTCAAAAGGAATGCCAAAACTAATGCAAAAAATTTGATTTATAGTGGGGTCGTTTTTAGAATCCCAGACGAGATAGGTGATGCGAAAAG
>JAKCPI010021067.1:0-15524 GCA_023213315.1 Euborellia annulipes
AACCAAGGACGTGGCTTTAATTTCACCTAACAACAAAAAAATGTCTTTTGTGAGTATTTTTTTTTTTATTTTTGTTTTTAGGTTTTTTTCATTCCGTTAATTAAAATATATTTATAACTTAGGATAGAAAAAAATTAATAATAAATTAATAATAGGGACATATAGATTTAGAGAGAGTTGGATGGATAAAGCAAGGATACTTTTTGGAATTATGGTTTGAGTATTATTGGAAATAAGTCACAGGACGTCAAAATGGCAATTTAAAAGTGTTATCCCCCTTACATCAATACTATATGGAATTGAATTGAGTATGAAAACAAAGTGAAAGGATGTGAAAATAGAGTCAAATAAAAAAAAGTAATTGTTGAGAACTGATTATCGAGAACTCCGCATTGTTCATCAATTGTTAGAATTCGACCACCATTATTGGAACTTACTGAACAATAGCATTTGTTTGGTAACTGTCTCTCAGACGATACCCATCGTAAAAAAAATATATTACAATACTATTTTTGCGTTCTATGGAAATTCTTATTGCTTCATATAGACCAAATTTTTAATTCTTGAACATCCCCCGGTCCCACTTTACCAATGTTAAAATCTGGTCACCTTACCTTAATATCATTTACTGGAACATCTGAACCTTCCGGTAAATATTCAGCTTCCATATCAAGGGGAAATGTGCAATATTCCGGCAATGCATCTCTTAAATATAATAATTCGTTGTCCAAACGTTTTTCTAATCTTATCAATTCAATTTTTCTAATCTTAGGATCATACATCTCATACATAATTTCCATACCTAAATAAAAAAAAAATATTTTTTATTAAAAGTAATTTTTTGTAAATATATACAGTATTTAATACCTTGATTATCAATTATATTCCGAAGGATAAAAGAGGCCCGAAGTCCCGTGCTAGATCTCTGGATGCAAATTCCAAGGAATCGATTTGTTTTTCCTTGTGCATGCGGAGTTGACGATGTGACAGCCAAAATACTACCTAAAAATTCATATATTTTAAGAAAGCTATTAATAATTAGCATTAATTAATTTCTCCTGACCAACATAAAATTCTGGAATATCAATAAGCGATCTTCTTTTCATCATATCCATTCTTTCTAATTTTTCTCTTAGTTGATTTCGTTTTTTTAAATCAGGGTCTGGGAGGAATTCTGGATAAATAAATCTTAAGTTGGTTGGATAAGATTTAATTGGTAATGTTTTGACTCTGGGTGTTTTCTTATCTTCATTTTCAACAACTTTTATATTAGATTCTAAATTTGAAGACGACGAATAATATCTAAACTCTGAAAAAAAAATAACAAATTTTGAAATTTTACTTAAAAAAATATAATTATATAATATACTTTACCAATTCTTTTAAAAAATACATAATTTTGTTTGATATCTTGAAAAATTTTCCTTAATGATAAAGATGTCATTTTTTCTGAACTATCAGATCTTTATGTTAAGGTTAGAAAAACAATGGCCGTTAAAGGAATGAACTAGTTCATAAGAACGATGACCTGAAAGAGATGACTCGTTATTATTATTAAACTAGTTTAAATTTAAAAAAATATATATAAAATTAGTACAATAGTTAATGATTACTGTTAAATTATTCCTTAATTTGATTTATTAATTAAGAAAAATGTTAGTTTTCCTTGTTTTCTTTTTTTTTTGCGATTACACTGCAATCTGGTGAGAACATTCTTAATCTTCACTTCATTGCTGTTGTTATCTCATCTCTATGCATCCTCTTTTATGATATTTTATTTAACCATTGGCGGCTATTGACTCACTTTTTATCAAAATCAAAATTAATCACCTAGATATATTTTAAAACTACATGTCACCTAAACTTATTATATTTTTATATTTCCCTATATTTTTTTCTAGGTTTTTAATCATATTATGAAATGAAAGATTGTGTACTACATATAAGAATTTCAATGCGCCATCCAAAAATTAAACATGAAACATTCTATTTGGTAAATGTCAAATTTTTAATTTATACTATTTCTAATTATTATTTATTCTTTTTTATTTAATTTTAATATGATATACCAATTATATTTATTTAAAAAAAAAAAAATTTATCGATTGCCATATTTTAAATTAATAATAAAAAACCACACCCTACATGGTCATTTTTACCTTCAAGTAACTTAGATATCTTTATATAACAATAAGTCAAGGATAAATTGTATTGCCATCTTCTTAAAAACTTATTTTAACAATTTACTTTTCATATTGATAAAAACATTCGCCTTATAATAATCAACTTTTCCATACATTTTAAGAAATGTATTAGACCATTTTTCCTTAAATGTGTGAGAATTTATTAAAATGAACATATATCCTTGTTACAAAATATCGTTAATAATCAAGAAAAATTAATTAAATAGTTTTATTTTTAGCTATGGGAAGTGGTCAGATAAAATTTTTGCAACCTTTTCATCTTTAAACTTTTATTTTAATGCATTGTATAATTATTTTGTTGTTAGTATGGCTTCGGACTTTTTTTACCCCAATACCGGTGGCGTTGAGGAGCATATTTTCAATCTCTCGCAATGTCTTCTTATGAAGGGCCACAAAGTGATCGTCGTGACGCACGCCTATGGGGAACGGGCTGGAATTCGTTATATGACAAACGGCCTCAAAGTGAGTTATCTAAAAATAAAAAATTATACAATTAAGTTTAATTCAGGGACGGTTAAACAGATTTCTTGTTTTGCTCACCCTCTGGCTCCTCTAGAGCTGCCCACGGATAGTCTAACACATCTTCTTTCTCAGACCATTTCCATAATCTGCCTTTCGTCCCATTGCTAAGTTCGCTTCCCGTCCAAAACGAGAAAAATTTATTTATATCATTTGAATTAGCTTCCAATCATTTGAAATAAATAGGAATGGGGTCAAAATGGGCTTAGATGCCGAAAAGACCTTAAATGAATTCAAAAAAATTTCCTGGTCCACTTCTAGATAATCTTTAAGATAAAAAACACCAGTAATGGACCCTACTGTTCAAGATAAACGTTTCCAGGTAGGGGCGAAGGCGAAGAGGGGCGCTCGCCCTCCCCCCCCCCCCCGCCTCAGGCGCATCAAGCTTTTGGCGCCCCTCGCGCATCCGCTTTTTCCCAAAATCTACTGCTTTTTTTGACATTTCATAATAAATTCATTTTATATCACAAATCCGGAGAAAAATTACAAAAAAATTCGACTAAAAAAAAAAAAAAAGGTCGAACGAAAAACGGCGCCCCAGTTGAGCTTCGCCCCCTCCGCCCTCAAAGGCTAGTTACGCCGCTGGTTATATAGTAAAATACTAGCAACCGACCGAATATTCGGTTAGGGTTTCGGCCAAAAATCAGCCGAAATCTGAGTCTGAAAAGATGGAATGAAACTCGCACGTATAAAAAAAATTTGAGGGAGAAAAAATTTTCCTCAATGCGGAAAAAATTTTTGCCTTCCAAAAAAAAAGGTAAAATGATTTCCACAGAAGGGAAAAAAAAATTTCCGCAGAGCGAAAAAAATTTCAAAAAAAAAAAAAAAAAAAAAGTAAAATGATATGAATTTTATATAGGAAATAGAAGTTTCGGTTTCGGTTACGGTTTTGGTTGAAACTAAGATTGAGGCCGAAATTCGGTTTCCGTTGAAAATCTTGTTTCGGTCTCACCCTATAAAACGCATACATTTATCGTAGATTATTATTCTAAGAATAAATATATATACAAACTTCCCTTTAAATATTTTGCGGGGGGGGGGGGGTAATATTTTATTATAGACAACCAGCGAGGCGGCAAAATCTTATTTAATTAAAATTTCTGCCCAAAGGTGCACTACTGGTTGATGGTCCACTACTGGGGTGTTTTACCTTATACTTGGCTAGTGTGAGAAATCTGAAGTAAGTTTTTAACAAAGACATATTTTTTTTCTGTTTATAGGTTTATTATCTGCCCATAATGGTGTTTTATAGCCAAACAATTTTACCAACCATGATCTGTTCTCTTCCTCTGTTGCGTCATGTTTTATTAAGAGAAAAAATCACCATTGTTCATGGACATTCGGCCTTTTCTAGTCTCGCTCATGAGTGTATCCTTGCAGCTCGAATTCTTCATATAAAGGTACGCCGATTTGACCACACAGCTATTTATCGATATTTTTTTTGAGTTACTGTTATCTTAAGGCGATAATTTTTACAGACTGTGTTCACTGATCATTCCCTCTTTGGTTTTGCTGATGCATCAGCAGTAATAACAAATCGCTTTCTTGAAGTTTCTCTAAATGGGTGTAATGAATGCATTTGTGTATCCCACACCGGGTAAATTTTTTTTTTTTTTTGCTACTCATAATTAATTAATCTATTTACATTAAATCTTTTATTTTTGTTAGAAAAGAGAACACTTTGCTCCGAGCGCGGGTTCCGCATTCGCGCATTTCTGTAATACCAAATGCTGTTGATACTACACTTTTCAAACCTGACCCAAGCAGACGAAAAACCGATAAAGGTAAAGTATCTTGTTTCTTTTTATTAGATATTTTGTCTTACTTGTTAGAGTAAGATAACACAGGGGAGAAAATTTTTTTTCTGCGGCCTAAGCTTATGAAGTCAGTTTAGATAGATAGCTTTGATGACCAAGTACTCAGCCTATAAATTATTTTATCAATGAAGTCAGTGGCTGTTTTTCTATAGACAGGACAAGGAACAGGTGCAGCCAAAAAACAAAAGCCTCCGATTTAATACAATTTAATATGACGTTTCGGGTGAATTTCATCTACCCATCTTCAGTCCTTTCTACATAAGAAATACATATGAAATTACAAATTAGTTAGAATATTTAGATAACAATACACTTAAGAAATTGTTAAAAGTCCCCGAGTTGGTCACTAGGGCAATACATGTAAATTTATGTATCATATGTCCTGGCGATGTGGGCCATCGTATTTATTTAGTGAGAATTATTTAAAAACCACACGTCTCCATCATATATATATATATATTTGCATTGTTATTTGCTTCCGGGCAAGCCGCAGTTTGGCCACACCTGCAATAGACATTAAAATATTTAAGATCGTGTATAGTTGACAATATTTTCCCTGATGAAGGTCGTGATTGGCGGCCGAAATGTCGTCGAATAAAAATTAAATAAAAAATTTTTAATTAATCTCCGGGCTGCATAGTTTCTGCGAATCCTGATTAAATCTCTACAGCCAGAAAACATTAAGTTTCTAAAAAAAACTCTTATGCAACTGAAGATGACACAATAAAATTGGCCGAAACGTCTTGCAACAAAGGAATTTGATTTAATAATAGATGATTCCTGTTATTGAATTCTACCCAGCAATTTTGTAAATTAATCATGTCAGAGTTCAAAAAATTTCTGTTCTTAATTTGTTGTACAATAAGAATCAATGTTAAAGGACACCCATGCTTTTTCTCTGTTATTTCATTGTTTTAAAATGGAAACTTTCGTGGTTCAACAGTTGAATAGAATTTCAAAAAGATTTCCAGTTTCTTTTTGAAAAACAAAGTAATAATCATATGGGTAAACGCTCTAACTTTGTCAGTCGCTGAACATAAAATACAACTCAGTCAGTCATTCTCTTGCTGTATTTAAATTGAATTTGTACTTGTTTTTATATTAAAATTTTAAATTTTTGGGTTTTTGTAGCTTCGTGTAAAAACGCCAGAACAAATTTATTTTTTCTTTGTATCTTCACAATTAATCTTTTGAATTTTATTTCAGTATTATTGAAAAGAGTGGTGGAAAAGCACCATTAACTTATCATCAATTTCAAGCGGTTGTTGCTTCCATGGATCCTCCGCCAGCACCTGAGCCGTCGCTGACTCTACAATTTATTGGGAGAGCCTATACGCCTATCGAGGATGATCACGAAGAAAAATATGGAGTTCCAACTCTTGCTGAATTGGGTTAGTTCTTGAAATAAGTTCAAATTTAACTATTGTATTTTCTTTCATCTTGGATATTTGAAAACATTGCTAAATTCTTTGCGTTTGCAACTGACAACTTTAAAGAGGTTTGGCAACGGAATTGCGCAACAGCCACCAGCAAAACCTCTGGTGGGTGACCCCGAGGAATCAGTATGTTGAACGTCTCCCGGTAATCAGTTTAACTTAATAAACAAATAAATATATACCCCTAAATGGCCTAAGCAGCCGAGAGGGTAAGATTAAAGAAAAAAAAAAACAACTTTAAAGGGTTAAAATTTGCTTTTGGGACAAATATTTCAAAAACCATAATATATATATACCGGGTGGGCCATTAGTGCGTGGACGGAAGATTGTGGGCTTATTAAGCGACATTTTAAAATTTTCTCGATGGTGCATAATGTGGGGGCCTTTAGAGCTACAACTTAAAAATATTTTTGTTCCAATTGCACCTAATATACAGGGTGGTCCATATCAAAGTTATGTTTTTTTAAATGGAACGCCCTGTATATTATTGCATATTTGGATTCTGCGGCCAATTTTAGTATGAGTTTATGTCATGCAATGTATTCTAAAACAAACCGTTTAGCCGCAAATCGGGCTTTTGTGAAAAAACTGCTGTCTGGAAAAAATTGAATATCGCTCCGAACCATAAAACTTAGGGGAGTGTTCTTTTGGGATCTTACTAACCATGAAATGAACAAATGTAGGCCAGATGGGTAACCCGGAATTATTCTTGTGTTGGGCGATATGGCTATGCCAATTTGGAAAACTTCAATCATGGATAACTTCCTTATTTCAAATGGAACATGCTACTTTTTTTATGCCATGGGACGTAGAATTTAATTCGCTTTCAGATGATATAAGGTTGTCTATATCTATCTTTGGTAATTTTATTTTTATTTCAAAATATCTGATTAATTTGACTTACGAATGGAGAAAACAATTAAAATAACAATCCAAATGCAAAATAAAATTGTATTGCAATAATAAATGGAAAAGATATTGTTAAATATTCGAAAATGTATTTAAATTTTCTTTAAAAAATTTATTTAAACTCCTCAAAGAAGTCCCGCTTGCTCGAATTAGGGTTATGATTTGTCAACAAGATGGCGCACCTTTTAACCTGAACGTAACCCTAATTTCTTTTTCTAGAAGTTTAAATAAATGATTTTAACGGAAATTTAAATATATTTTCGAGCCCTCGGGGCATGGCGTAGAGGTTAGCGTGCTAACCTCGTATACCAAACGTCGCGGTTCGGACCCCAGGCAGTCCGATGATTTTATTTAAGCCAATTGGATACCAAATGGCTTAAATAAGAATGCCTGGACCCCATATATGTATATTTATTAATAACGGATATCGTAAAAAGTCTTATATGGCCTGAGTTGCCGAAAAGACTGTATGAATGTGTGTGTGAGTGTGAGTGTGAATGAGAAAAAGTGTGAATGTTTTTTATAAAAAAAAAAAAAATATATTTTCGAATATTTAGCATATCTTTTCCATTTATTACCATTTTATTTTGCATTTGGATTGTTATTTTAATTGTTTTCTCCATTCGTAAGTCAAATTAATCAGATATTTTGAAATAAAAATAAAATTACCAAAGATAGATATAGACAACCTTATATCATCTGAAAGCGAATTAAACTCTACGTCCCATGGCATAAAAAAAGTAGCATGTTCCATTTGAAATAAGGAAGTTATCCATGATTGAAGTTTTCCAAATTGGCATAGCCATATCTCCCAACACAAGAATAATTCCGGGTTACCCATCTGGCCTACATTAGTTCATTTCCATGGTTAGTAAGATCCCAAAAGAACACTCCCCTAAGTTTTATGGTTCGGGCGATATTCAATTTTTTCCAGACAGCAGTTTTTTCACAAAAGCCCGATTTGCGGCTAAACGGTTTGTTTTAGAATACATTGCATGACATAAACTCATACTAAAATTGGCCGCAGAATCCAAATATGCAATAATATACAGGGCGTTCCATTTAAAAAAACATAACTTTGATATGGACCACCCTGTATATTAGGTGCAATTGGAACAAAAATATTTTTAAGTTGTAGCTCTAAAGGCCCCACATTATGCACCATCGAGAAAATTTTAAAATGTCGCTTAATAAGCCCACAATCTTCCGTCCACGCACTAATGGCCCACCCGGTATATCCTAACTTGTTTGAATTTTTACAAAGATTAAAAAAAAATTAAATTTTATTTTTGAATTTTTTAATATTTCAATGAGAGGATGCCTTTAGGTTTCGAGACGGAAGGATTACTTCCTGCAACATGGCAAGGAGGCGAATCAGAAGCTCTTGCTCGTCTTGAGAGGCATCTTGAAAGGAAAGCGTGGGTCGCTTCTTTTGGACGTCCTAAGATGACTCCGCAATCTCTTTTGGCATCTCAAACTGGTTTAAGTCCTTATCTCAGATTTGGGTGCCTCTCCACTCGTCTTTTCTACTATCAACTTACTGATCTCTATAAAAAGGTACTTGCTATTAGGAGAAGGAGAAAATATCCGTACAAATATAAAGTTGGTGATATTTTCTCCAATCCTATACTATATATTTTTACTGCCCTTTATTCCGTCAAAAACAAGTGTTTTTTCTACATTCTGTTTTTTTTCCTTTATTTCTTCTCAATTTGTTTTTGGCCACCCACAGAGTCTTACCTAACCCAAGATAAGCGAACAAAGCATCTTTCATATAACTTCTCAATCCCCCATCAATCCATTTACCTAAGATCCAACAAAAAAATATTCATAAACGACAATAATATGATTTTTTATATTTCAGATAAAAAAATCCGTTCCGCCATTATCTCTTCATGGTCAATTGCTATGGCGAGAATTTTTCTATTGTGCAGCAACAAAGAATCCTAATTTTGATAAAATGTTTGGAAATCCTATTTGTGTTCAAATTCCATGGGATCGAAATCCAGAAGCACTTTGCAAATGGGCAAATGTGAGCATAATTTATTTTTATATTTTCCTTTTTATAATCATAAAATAGAAAAGTCCGAAGTATCAAAAAGAAGGTATATTCTGTATATTCCATTCCGTATCGAGGAGAGACCACGGACCCCCCTGCGAATTTTTTCAATTTCAATATAGAGTATTTGGAAGTTTAAATTCAAAATCATTAAAAATTTGAATTTTGAAAATATCATTTAATTTTTAATGTAATTTTAAAAAATTTCAAAGATGAAAACAGCCGTTTAGAGATAGATTTAATAACTGGAACAGTTAAAACAATGTGAAACAATAATAGATGAAATGAGCAGGCAGCGAGATATAATTAGTCTCCAAGAAATGAAACTCTCTGTTTAGGAAACAGTTTCGGCTTTAATTTGATAAGGCCATCTCTGAAAGAATTGTACAGTTAGAAAAATAAAATTATTTAAATATTTACATACAGTATGAAATAAAATGACAAAGCATTGAGTCATATTGTCAGTATGTAAATATTTAAATAAGGAATGGAAAAGAGCAAGTACAGGCAGGTACAGCAAATAAAGAGCCAAATGCCGAAAAGGAGACGTTTCGGACAAAATTTATTCTTCCATCCTCAGTCCTTGTAGGCTTATAAACTAATTAAGCACAAAGATGTCACTGTTGTCGTGCCACGAATTTGTGCACATGTATAGTAGTATGCACAGTGTCAATGTTCTGTGAGAGTCTATAAGATAATCATTAGGGCTCGGATTTATAGGCACTAAAAATCTTTAAAATAGGCAGGCAACTAAGCACTAAAAATTATTAAAATAGGCACTTAAAAAGGCATTTATTGTAAAAAATAGACACTTAAAAAGGCACTTAAAAGGCATTATTTAAGAAATAATATAAAAAATTTAAAAAATTGATGTCTTATTTTTGGAAACAAAGATAAAACAATTACCTCCTTTGCACAAAGATGGCTGAATGAGGGCGGAGGGGGTGAAGCCCAACTGGAGCGCCGTTTTTCGTTCGACCTTTTTTTTTTTTTTTTTTTTTTTTTTTTAGTAGGCCTATTCGAATATCGTTCGATTTTTTTTGTAATTTTTTCTCTGGATTTGTGATATAAAATGAATTTATTGTGAAATTTCAAAAAAAAATCTGGTGTGACTGGCGCACAGCACACAACTTTCTCTTACCTTCGGTAATCGAAAGTTGTGTGCTGTGCTTGTCACACCAGATTTTTCGTGTCGAAATATATTTAGTTCCCGACAGTACGGAACATATGAATTCAGATGTAAAATTTATAAGTATGGGAAAATATTTATATTTTGTTACCATGGCAACCATTTCTCCTATCCTTCCCTATGAAATACAAGAGTAAAGTGGTCTTCAGAAGATTTCAATCGCAAAATGAGAATATACATTTGAAAGAGCATCTAAAAAATAATTGATTTTTGAATTTTAAAAAAAATTGTTGGAGCAAATTTTGAGAAAATCGAAAAAAACTGAAAAAGTGCATCAGTAAAGTACTAGTACTCTTTGGCCGATTTTGATTAAAAGCTTATTTTTCCGGTCCCGGGGGTGTTTAACTTAAATATAAAATTTTAACCTCGTAGCTCAATTCCTTCATGCTTAAAATTGAACACACACCCACCCACCCACCCACCCACACACCCACAGACAGACCATGTCGCGAAAACCACTTTTTTGGATTCAGGGGACCTCAAAACGTGAAGATCCATCAAAATCTCGACATCGAATTTTTGACATGAATCCAATACTTTCTCTCTATATATATATTACATATATACATAGGTAAGAGAAAGTAAAAAAAACCGAAATTGGCTTAAAATAGCCTATTTTAAGTTAAAATACTTAAAATAGGCACTAAAAAAGGCATTTATAGATGAAATAGGCACTAAAACCCAAAATCGGCCAAAATAGGCATTATAGGCACTAACAAATGCCTCTTATTTTATTCAGAATTTCATGAAACGTATACATATCATATTGGCCTAAATTTTAAGCCATAAATAAAAAAAGGCAAATAGGGCGAAATCCGAGCCCTAATAATCATTTTATTATCTTATAGAACATTGACAGTCGCCTGTTTTTATAAAAAAATATACATGTGCACAAATTCGTGCCAGGACAACAATGACAACTTTGTGTCTAATTAGTTTATAAGCCAACAAGGACTGGGGGATTAGAGGGTGGTGCAGGTGGTAAAACACCGGGGTTTTAAAGGGCAAAATTTTTGCCGGCGGGCCTGGCAAGAAGAAGGAACAACAGCCACCAAGATCATCATTGTTAAGCAACCCCAAATGGTGCTGAAAATCGAGTTATATGAAAAAAAACAAGACCATTGAACGCCCGCCGGAAGACATCGTTACATGTATTTAAATAAATAATAAATATTTATATAAGTCAAATGGCCTCTGCAGCCGAAATGACTTAAAAAAAAAAAAAAAAAAAAACGAGGACTGAGGATGGACGAATAAATTTTGTCCGAAACGTCTCCCTTTCGGCATTTGGCACCCAAAGGCTCTCTTTATTTGCTGCACCTGTACTTGCTCTTTTCCATTCCATAACATCAACAACAACTTCTCTTCAACTTAAACTAATATTTAAATAATTTTATTTTTCTAACTGTACAATGCTTTCAGCTCAATAATTGGACTGTTGATGGCCATATCTAATTAAAGCTGAAACTGTTTCCTAAACAGAGAGTTTCATTTCGTGGAGACTAATTACCTTACTGCAGGGGCGTATATAGGGGGGGGGGGGCGAGGGGGCCCGGGCCCCCCCCCGAAATTTCCCAAACACATATACATATATAGGGATATACAGACATCAGCGCAACAAATTTTTCCGCAGGGTGGAAAACTTTGATTCCGCAAAAGAAAAATGTTCCGCAAAAAATTTCGTGTGAAAAAAAATTTAGTTTCTTAAAAAAAATTTTCCGCAGAAAAATTTTTGAGTTCGGGCCCCCCGAAAAAAATTTCTATATACGCCCCTGCCTTACTGCCTGCTTCTTCATCTATTATTATTTAAATACAACAGCGACTTTATTTCTTTTTTATAAATCTGAAACATTATTTTACTCTAAAACTCTCTCAACTTATAAATAATTTCGATAATAAAAAATTCCTCTATTTCCTCAAAACGTTATTCTGCGGCCGCAAACAAAAGATTTTTGTTTGCTTGCCTCGTCACTCTTTCATTCAAATAATCAATACAGCCAAGTCTTCGATAACTAGGCCTTATTTTGCCATCTGTTGGGTGATCTCTTTATATAATTATTATATTATTGATTTAATATTAACATTTTTATTAGATCGGATTTTTCAAATTTGTTTTAAAACAATTACAGGGCCAAACAGGATTCCCTTGGATCGATGCGATCATGACACAATTAAGAGAAGAAGGCTGGATACATCATCTCGCTCGACATGCAGTCGCTTGTTTTTTAACTCGTGGAGATCTTTGGATCTCGTGGGAAGAAGGAATGAAGGTAAAGATTACTATTTTTTTGATTTCAACTTGCACGGTTGAGTAAAAGTTGTTTCTTCTCTGGGTACTTGTCGCATGTTAGAGCTTTATATATATACATACTTTAAGTGAAATTTAAAGATTAGGGATCCATACTGTTTTTGTAATTAAAGAGGGTCTGGTTTGAAAATTTCCATCTTGATTCAATTCGGTATTTTTAGAGAATAATTTTAAAAAATCGGGTGAGAATGGTCGCACAGAACACAACTGTTATGCGCTTACCTTCAGTAAACGAAAGTTGTGTTCTGTGCTTGCCAAACCAGATTTTTTGTGGCAACATATATTTAGTTTCCGGAAGAACGGTCTTATTAAATTACTTTTTGTTTGCGGAATCCTCATAACTAATAGCTGTATGGTAAAAAAATATAAATATTTTCTTATGACTATAAGGACTCTCGGACACTAAATACATATATCCTGTGTAATAGCACAGAACACAACTTTTGTATACTGAAGATAAGGGAAAGTTGGGTGCTGTGCAGTCCGTGCGCTAATTTCTTGGAGGTAGTTTTTTGCTTTCTCCTACCTCTATATATATGTTAATATATAGAGAGAGAAAGTATTGGATCCATGTCAAAAATTCGATGTCGAGATTTTGATGGATATACACGTTTTGAGGTCCCCTGAATCCAAAAAAGTGGTTTTCGAGTCTGTCTGTCTGTGTGTCTGTGAACAAAATATCTCAAAAACGAAAAGATCTAGGAGGTTGAAATTTTATATTTAAGTTAGGCACCCACCTAGAGCGTGAAAATAAACTTTTAATCAAAATCGGCCAAAGAGTACTAGTACTTTACTGATGCACTTTTTAAGTTTTTTTTTTATTTTCTCAAAATTCGCTCCAACTATTTTGTTTAAAATTCGATAATCAATTATTTTTTAGATAGTCTTTAAAATATATATTCTCATTTTGTCATTGAAATCTTCTTTAGACCACTTGACTCTTGTACTTGATAGGAAAGAAAGGAGAAATTATTGCTATGATAAAATATAAGTATTTTCCCATAATTATAAATTTTACATCTTGAAATTGGAATGTACCGCACTGTCAGAAACTATATAAATATACGTCGAAACAAAAAATCTGGAGTGTCAAGCTCAGAACACAACTTTCTCTTGCCAAAGGGTTGAGAAAGTTGTGTGCTGTGCGGCCAGTCACACCAGATTTATATATATATATATATATATATATATATATATATATATAGAAAGTAGATGCTACCTATATTATTGATTAAACAACTATTATCCTATTTAAAGGTTTTTGATGAACTTTTACTTGACGCTGATTGGTCCGTTAACGCTGGTACTTGGATGTGGCTTTCGTGTTCATCTTTCTTTCAACAATTTTTTCATTGTTATTGTCCGGTTCGTTTTGGTCGCAAAGCTGATCCAAATGGAGATTATATAAGGTTTTTATAAAAAAAATAAAAACTTTAAAAATAATAGAAAAACAAATTATAAAATAAAATTATTATTATTTTAGAAAATATCTTCCTGTTTTAAAAAATTTTCCTACGAAATATATCCATGAACCTTGGAATGCACCTGAAGCTGTACAAAGGGCTGCGAGATGTATAATCGGCCGAGAATATTCTCTACCAATCGTGAATCACGCAGTGGCATCCAGAATAAATATTGAAAGGATGAAGCAAGTGTATCAGCAGCTGACAAAATTTAGGGGCCCAAGGTCGGTCCAGAAGATGATCTTATTTTGATCAGGCTTGGCACCAAGTCATCCGTTTGAGCGACATCTTTGCTTTTCTTTTTTTTTTTTTATTAATTTATTATTATTTTTTATAATTTGCTTTTAATGAATGTAGTATTTTTTTCTTTATTTAATTTTGTTTTTATTTTTTTTCTTTTGTTATCCTTTTTGTGCAAACAAAAATTAGTTATAAAAAAACATTTTTCAGGCAAGCTTCGCGATCCTTCTTCTAAGGGCAATTCTCATGTAGGTGAGCAGCCAGATGTGAATTTTAATTTTTTCAGAAAGAGATTTAGTGAGATTATTTTATTTTATTTTTTTTCTATTATTTCTTTTATATCCCTTAGTTGAGGTAAGATGACGGCGAGAAAGTTAGAAAAAAGTTTTTTTTAAATGTTCCTTTTTATTTCATTTCATTTTTTTTTTTCAATTATTCAATAAAGAATTGTATTATTGATTATATAATTTTTTAGGAATGCTGAATTCAGAGCCACATCCGTCAGAAACAATTCAAGAATTTAGAAAAGATTACTACAATGAAAAATCTGAAATTTATAATGAAGCTTATAATTTTCAATTTAAATCAAGACAAGAAAAAAATATCCATGAATCTCATCATCATTTTATGCAGAAAAGTTCTTAAATGTATTTTTTCATCTTGCTTTTAATTAATAACATGGGTCTACAAAGAATCTTTTACCAAGACATTTTTGAAAACTTGATTTCCGGTAATTTAAGATTATAGATAGGTTTGTTTTAGAAATAAAGCTGTCATAGTTGTTAAATACACAATAAATCCCTGAGTTGTAGCACAGGGGTAGAGGATTCCCCCTCTTGTTCTAAGGGTTGGGTCTCAAGGGACAAAAATTAATGAAATAGTGATTGGAACTAACTGACCTTAAACGAAAATAAATACAAAATAAAAAGACATTCGTTTAAGAGTTTGTGGATTTTCTCCAATGAGCAAGCAGCTAGTAGTTTTTTCAATTTATATTTATTAATTAATGTGCCGACGTTCCGGTCTTATATAGGACGATCCTCAGGGCCAAATTAATCCTTCAGTGGGCAAAAGGCATTATTGATTTAATAAATCCAATGAGCAAACTGGGAGAGTATATGTACAGTGAGGGACAATATTAAGTCCCACCCATGCCTTTTCTACATGTGATTATTTCATTGTTTTAAAAAAAAAAATATATATTTTTTAATGGAAACTTTCATGGTTCAAACCTAGAAAATTTCCAATGAAGATTCTCATTTTTAATATAAAAAACAATGAAATAATCACATGTAGAAAACGCATGGGTGGCACTTATTATTGACTCTCACTGTACTATAGGGAAAAAAAGGGGGAACAAAAAAATATAAATTTATAATG
>JAKCPI010021068.1:0-16660 GCA_023213315.1 Euborellia annulipes
ATCATTTTATTTTGTAAATATTTCGGCCGGCATAATCCCTGATCATCTTTAGTACGACAATAATATTTGATGAAGAGACCGTGTCAAATAATGTTTTGCACTTGCTCGAATGTTTGACTTCTCTGCTCTAAAAAATAATTTACAAACAGTGGATGGCTGAATGGCGAAGGCTAACGGCCAAAAAAATAAATGAAAAAAAAAAATAATAATAATAATTTTTATACATTCTAAAGGCACCTACATACGTAACTGCAAACTTGACAAACATGCAATTTTTTTGTACAAGCAAACTACAGATGAATTTTGCACAAGCATTTTAATTGTGCAAGCCGCTTGATGTTCGATTGAATTTTAATCATGCATAAGCATATTTGAGCAAGCCAGCCATTTTACGTCATAGAAGTCTTGGCATTTGATATTTAGTTAATATAATATATGTTAATTCATTTAAAATTTCAATTTTAATATTAATATTTATTGTGTCTCTGTTTAAAGCAAGTGAGGATTTCTCGTTCGAATAAATAACCTTCAGAGTTGGACATTTTTAGGTTAATTTCCGGCATAAGCTGTTGCTTGCACAAGCATGCTTGTGAAGGGAATTTGTGCATGCAGGTACAAAAAGATTGCACATGCATGCTTGTCAAGTGTGTAGCCTTTAGACACGGCTTCTCCATGAAATAATTTTACTGTACTGAAGATTACCAGGCGTTATATTGAACGAAATATTAAAAAGATAAAGCTGGTGTTAATAATCTTCCTTCTGTTTCCGAAATTAAATGCCTCCTTCCCTTAGAATTAAATTACCTAAACTTTGTTTTTTTTTTCAGCAAAATATTTGAGCGCAAGTAATTAAAGAAAAGAGGAGGGAATAAATTTTTCCCCTCCGCCATCCGGAAAAGAAAAACTAGTCAATAAACATATATACATCGATTAAGGAAGTGAATAATTCACGTGATCTTGTGTTGAAATGCACCAGCCTCTTAAACGACGTTACGTTAATACGCCCCCCTTCTCCCCCCCTCTCTCTCTCTCTCTTCCCCAACTCTGCAGTTTAATGGAATTTTAAACAGCGCTTAAACGATAGATGCAAACTCGGGAGCCCGCACGTTCTTGCTCAATAAAATATCAATCCCCCCCTCTCTCTCTTTAAAGGTGTTTAGATTGAGAAAAATAAATAAAAGTTGGTTTATTTTATTTATATAGGATTGATGTTTTTTTACTTTCTCTTACCTCTATATATATGTTAATATATAGAGAAAGAAAGTATTGGATTCATGTCAAAAATTCGATGTCGAGATTTTGATGGATATACACGTTTTGAGGTCCCTTGAAACCAAAAAAGTGGTTTTCGCGACATGGTCTGTCTGTCTATGTATCTGTGAACAAAATATTTCAAGAACGGAAAAAACTAGGAGGTTGAAATTTTATATTTAAGTTAGGCACCCCCATGGGACCTGACACGAAGCTTTTGAACAAAATCGCCAAAGAGTAGGGGAGACCGGGGCAGGTTGGCCCACTAATTTTTATTTCTTTTATAAAATTTTTTATTTAATCATTTTCGTTTATGTTTTCATTTTAAAATGTTGGTGTAACCTTAAGCTACCAAATGGTCATCGTAAAAGTCTCCTAAATTGATGTTAAAATTAAAAAAAATAATTATTTCTAAAATATTTCGAGTGGGCCAACCTGCCCCGTGGTCGGGGCAGGTTGGCCCGGACCTCGGGGCAGGTTGGCCCGGAAGGCATTTGTTATATTTATATGAATTAAAATGCAAGAAAATAATTTAAAACAACTTAATTTTAACACACAAAATTTATTTTAAATTATAATTGGTTATTGCAACAGTTTCAGTAATAAGTGAGTACTAAATCAAAAAAAGTATATCGGGACTTCAAGAACTTTTCCTTTTTCAGTTTTTCTTTTGTTTTTACGAATCACTGTTATAATCGTGGTCCAGAGGTTGGGGATGAGAGTCAGAATGCTATGGAGAGCATTGCAGACACCTTACTTGGGCTTGGCAAGTTGGCAAAAAGAGTATCCCAACAAGGGTCCCAACTTTTCTCTCCCAACGCTCAATTTGTGCTCTTTTGAAAAATCTCTTAGCCCTCGGGGCTTCGTGTAGAGGTTATCGTGCTAACCTCGTATACCAAAAGTCGCGAGTTCGGGCTCCAGGCAGTCCGATGATTTTATTTAAGCCATTTGGATACCAAATGGCTTAAATAAGAATGCCTGGACCCCCAAAATATATAATTATTAATACAACGGTTATCGTAAAAGTCTTATATGGCCTGAGTTACCGAAAAGACTGTGTGAATGTGAGTGTGAATGGGAAAAAAGTGTGAATGTTTAAAAAAAAAAAAGCGGAAACACTTCATATCTTCCCGAACCACAGATATTCAAAGAACTAGAACGTTTTAGAAAACAATAAGAACATATTCATATATCTGATATCAATTTCCCAAAAACAAACACACATGCTCATTTGTGATGCAAAATTTCCTCCAATAAACTCTCAATGACGGCCAGTATAACATCGATATTTTTATTTTGTTACTTTTACATCATTCATTGCCACTAAAATTGAAAAGATAAAACAGGGTTTAACGATTTCATACAAACAATGGCAAAAAATCGAGTGGGCCAACCTGCCCCGTCATTTTTGGGCCAACCTGCCCCATCGTCATATTTGAAACAATTTTTATCCCGCACAAATCCCGTTGATGTTTTTTAATTAATATGCCATGGAGAAATAATCCTTATACTCTAACCTTTAAACATAGTGCTCACTTTTTATCCTCGAAGTAACCAAAAAGTAGATAAAACAATTTTATTCAACTAATGAAAATTTACTCCAAGGTGCAAAAAACGAATAAATGATCCTAGCTCATGCGAATTTACTCCGATCGCTATAGTTGTTTTGGCGGAAGGTGTGTGGCAGTGCTATTAACCTTCATTCTGATCCGTATCACAATCGTCCAATTATTCTGCGAAATATCGCGACTGGGCCGACCTGCCCCGTGGGCCAACCTGCCCCGGTCTCCCCTACTAGTATTTTACTGATGTATTTTTTCAGTTTTTTTCGATTTTCTCAAAATTCGCTCCAACGATTTTTTTTTTTAATTCAAAAATCAATTATTTTTTAGATTCTCTTTAAAATGTATATTCACATTTTGTAATTCTACTCTACTCCATAGAAAAGATAGGAGAAATGGTTGCCATGGTAACAAAATATAAATATTTTCACATATAAATTTTACATCTTGAAAATCGTATGTACCGTACTGTCGGAAACTAAATACATGTCGACACAAAAAATCTGAAGTGACAAGCACAATACACAACTTTCTATTACCGAAGGTAAGAGAAAGTTGTGTGCTGTGTGCCAGTCACACCAGATTTTTTTATACCCAATCTTCTCTATAAAATTCTTGGCCAAAATAATTTTTTTAGTTCTTTTTATTCCTTCCCCTTTCAAGATTAAATTTAATAAGGAAATGAGAGAGAGAGAGAAAATAATAAATTCGCTTACAAGACAATTAACATCCGTAACAATTATAATTCCATCATTCCGTTAAAGTTATGAAAACTTTTGCACCATCTTTCAAACACATACGTGTATGAGTGAAAAGAGAGAGAGAGAGAGAGAGAGGGAAGGGTTGTCGTCGACGTCGACGTCGTCGTCGTCACTGTCAGAGAATAGTGAGACAACTCGTCTCGTTGTCAAACTTGCGAGGTTTTCAAACCCCCGAAGGCATCGTGCAAAGATAAAGCAACGTTGTGTGTGTATGTGTGTGAGGATCCCCCCTCCCCTCACACACTCACACACACACACACAACGTGGCTGTAACTTGAGCTTCTGTTGTCATATTAAATATGTTAGCGAGTTCGCTTTGGCTATATATATATATATATATATATATATATATATATATATATATATATATTCCAGGTTGTTATATAAGGATAGATACAAGAAGCAACAAGACACACACACACATACTGACACATGTGTGAATTATGCAAACAATCCGTCGTCCCCATCTCTAAATGATATTACGTGATGTCGCGTATATTAAAGTGAAATAAATACCTTTATTAAAATAAAAATATTAGTTATCAAATATTTATATTCATGTCTAACTAGAGCGCTGAACTGGATTAATGTTAAGGGGGCCCGGGAGCGAAGTGGTTACGCATGTTTTTCCGATAAGATGGCGTAGGGTGTCATAAAAAGTATGCCCAAAATATCAAGTAATTCAAACATTTGCCAAGAGATGTCAGAATGGTAGATAATAATATTTAATGCATTTGGTTGATTTCCATTGATCTTTTAACAATAAATACTTTATAAATGTTATTATATATCATGTGTCTTTTATAAAAACATAAAAATATATAAATATAGGCTAATACTATATCGGCTGTTAGACTAGCCTGCCATCTATTGCAAGAATGCTTAACTAATTTGACAGTTAGTTTTTAAATAAATCATATAGGCTTATTTTAAAAATTTCTTAATTAATATGTGATTAATAATAACAATAAATTCATTTTTAAATTTAAAAAAAAATTAAAGATTATTGGGACAGATTGTTTTTTTGTATTTGCTTGATAACAAAAAAATTAATTACGGTAATTTTTTAATAAGTCATTAAAAATTTATAGCTCGATGTCCCAATAATCTCTTATGAATTTAATTCATTAAAAAAAAAAACCACATTGAAAAATTTCTTATAATAGTCTAGTTTTTTCTAAAGTACGTTTAGACGTCGCTCCTGATCCCCCTAAAACAAAAAAAAAAATTTTATTTTTAAGAAAATCAAAAAAAGTGCTTCTATAAGTTGTAGACATTTTAAATAGCTTTAATTAAAAAAAAATTGAGGTCGTTAGGGTGGGCTCTAGGGGGGGGACAAATATTTTTTTTCTTAAAAATAACCATAGGTTATTTCAAGCAGTGAACATTTAAAATACATTATTACATTATTTAATCTAGAGGCTCACTTATTGGCTGCCTACTCCCTTGGTCCTGTATCAATTTAAAATACAAGTTTGAAACTAAGGTGCTATGGGAAACTTAATATATCTCGACACAAAAAATCTGGTGTGACCAGCACGGTGCACAACTTTCTCTTACCGAAGGGTAAGAGAAAGTTGTGTGCTGTGCGCCAGTCACACCAGATTTTTTTATTTGCTGTTGCTTTAAAAATAATTATCAAAAAAATTTAAATTCTTTTTCGCTTTTAAGACATCCAAATCACTCGCATGTGGTTTTAGATACTTATTTTTATATTAAAAAATCCAACACAAATTTTATTATATTATAATATTAAAAATAATTAAAAATAATGTAACGATAAATGTCTTTTTTATTATGGCTTTTATTAAAAAGTAATTCAAAAATGATTCATTCTGTCGTCGTTTGACTATAAACATTGAGATTACCGATATTGTAACGAAAAAAAAATATCGAGACTTGCATTTAGGGAGAAAACGATACTAACCCGGCATCGATTGAAAAGCATCGTTTCTTACTCGTATTGGTCAATTTTTACGTACAAAAGTTGAGAACATTTATTTACAAGATAATATAATTATTAGATGATTAGCATCTAATTAGGTAGTAAATTTATTTAAATCATTTGGGTAATTTTGACTTTTCGGTGAAAAAATGCTTTTCATTTTCATCACACGTTTTCGTTTTCTCAACTCGGTCATTTTTCTTTAATTAAAATTAAATATACAAATTAAACACTAGGTTATTTGTTTCAAAGGTTTTATTAATTAAAAATTAACACTCCATTTTTCTTTAAGGTGCGGGTCTCGGGGTGCTAATTTAGGGAGATTCCAGGTGGAGTAAAAAAAAAAATTCCAAGACATATGCAGCCAAAATTTATAACGGTGGCAAAAATGGCTGATCTAATGCCAACAATCTTTTTAAATAAATAAATAATGCAGCCAAAATTATTTCTTTTATTGTAACATTTCGGCCACTGGGTTCCGACAAGAATAAATTAAATTTTCATTTTCATTTATCTCACCTCCGGCTCTGAAGATGGCCTAAAACAGTGGCCGAAACGTCACAATAAATTTTTTTGATTTATTCCTATTTATAAAACTAGCAATCAATTGGAAAATTGCCCGCTAAGGTTAACATTCGCCCCTCCTCTTAGACTAGTCCGCGCCTCACAGTTTGGAAAACTCTGCTTTAAGGTGTGCGTCTCGAAAAACCGTTAAAACACGATTGACTCGAGGCGGCAAGAGATGGCGTTAGTGTTCCCCCATTAGAATACACGCAACTTGATCCATTTCATTCTAGACTTTCCAGCTAATTAATTAAAGGCAAAAAATTAATTATTTTTTAAAATGATTACTAATTTAATTATCTACAACTTATAGAGCTCCTTTTTTTAAAATATCTTTTATTTAATGCGATTAATCTAAAAAAAATTTTTTTTTTTTTCGAAAATCAAAAAAAGGGCTTCTATAAGTTGTAGATATTTTAAATAGCTTTAATTTAAAAAAAAATTTGAGATCGATAGCTTCAAAATTGTGGTCGCTGGAAAGTCCCGAAATTAGCACATCGAGACGCGCACCTTAAACAGAGACACAATAAATATTAATATTTAAATCGAAATTCTAAATGAATTATATTAAATAAAATACGTCTATAAAAATGGCGGAGAGTTTTGTTTGTGCATGATTACAATTCAATCGACCATCAAGCGACTTGCAATTAAAATTCTTGCTTAAAATTCTCCTACAGACGCTACAGTTTGCTTGTAACTACAAAAAGATGCATGTTTGTAGTTACGTGTGTAGCCTATAACGACTCACTTATTTTTCAAGATTATTTAATTGACCGCTCGGACAACTCGTTTGTCCCTAATTAATATATTTTCCCCTTGTTGATTATTGATTCGTTTGCTTTCCGTTTTTTCCAATCTTTATTTCCTCTCAATTCATTATTTATTTCCTTTTACATTTTAGGGGAGGGAAAACAACACAAAAAAAAAAAAAAATACAAATCATTCGAGACTTTGTATTAATTACTAATGAGAAAAACTAAGGTGAAAAAAACTTCTCTAAACCACAAAGTAACCACCCAAGAGGATTAAAGGAGCCAAGTTTTAGGCCTATATTTGTTGTTAATTATAATAGTCAGTGCATAGAGATAAATTCTCAAGGGAATCAAGTCTCTCGTTTATCTGCTTGCATATTCTCTCTCTCCCTCTCTCTCTCTCTACGTTAACTGCCTCTATAGTTCCATTATTCAAATAGACTCTCGATTTGAAATTTTAGTCTCACGTATTGCAAGATAATCGTTTTGTATGTAGAATCTATTGAATTAAAGGGATAATCAAAGTGACCAAACTCTCAGCACTAATAGATTTTTGATTATTTATTTTTTTCTCTTTTTTTTCTATTTCCTCATTAATTTTGGAATATCGATCTCGAATTGCTATAAATCTCTTAGCAAATATCAATTTCGGATGCTTTTAAAGCAAACAAACTACATAAGCCTTTTTAAAATAAGCTTATACCGAGCTATACAAAACTTGGCAAAGAGAGAGTGAGATGCAATTTTGGAGATCAAAAAGTTTGTGTTATTTATTTGATTAAATAATATTCATATTTTTACTTTCTCTTACGTCTATATAAGTTAATATATAGAGAGACAGAGTATTGGATTCATGTCAAAAATTCGAAGTCGACAATTTGACGGATATACACGTGGGTCCCTGAATTCGAAAAAGTGGGTTTCGTGACATGGTCTGTCTGTGTGTTTGTGAACAAAATACCTCAAGAACGAAAAGAGCTAGGAGGTTGAAATTTTATATTTAAGTTAGGCACCCCCATGGGACTTGACACGAAGCTTTTGAACAAAATCAACCAAAGAGTACTAGTACTTTACTGATGCACTTTTTCAGTTTTTTTCGATTTTCTCAAAATTTATTCCAACGATTTTTTTTTTAATTCAAAAATCAATTATTTTTTAGATTCTCTTTAAACTGTATATTCTCATTTTGTCATTGAAATCTTCTGAAGACCACTTTACTCTTGTACTCCATAGAAAAGATAGGAGAAATTATTACCATGGTATAAATATTTTCCCATGTTTATAAATTTTACATCTTAAATTCTAATATATTGGCGAAAACTAAATATATGTCGACACAAAAAATCTGGTGTGACAAGCACAGTACACAACTTTCGATTACCGAAGGTAAGAAAAAGTTGTGTGCTGTGCGCCAGTCACACCAGATTTTTGTTTTTAAGACTTCGGCATCTTTAAACGATTAGTACAATACTAGCCGACCTCGGATCAACCGGTCCTCGGATTAACCCGCCTATCTGATTAGTAATATAAATTACAAATATATAAATATTTAGCCTATATACGTTATTTTTGTTATTACTCTTGGAAAAAATAGGTCGAAGTAAAAAAAGGAAGCGTTTAATATAAACTCAATATAGCGAGAAAACAAATATCAAAACATATAATCATAATAAATATCAACATCAATATAAATATGTGTTGCCAACAACATACTTATTGCAACTTCCCAACAATCAATAACAATTATCAAATTGATTAAGGCTTTAATTTCAACATCTCCCCTCAATTTGATAATCCTAAATATTTTCTAAATTAAATATATATTCCTACCGAGTAAATCCCTAAGAAAACGATAATGAATATCTACAAAATTCTTCTGATGAAGATATAAAGGATCCTTCACTTCTGATAAATTCACATTGATTCCAATAAAAATTTTGATTTCATTCAAATCTTGCATTTCAAATTCTTTACTTAAAATTAATTTTATTTCATTTATTTTCTTCAAATTCTTACAGGCAATAATTAGATCATTCACATAGACAATTAAATAAATAAACTCTCCATCATATTTCTTAACATATAGACGATAATCATTTCCGGACCTCTTGAAACCCATTTGAATAATAAAATCATTAAACCTTTCGTTCCAAGCCAAACGTGCTTTATATTTTATAATTTCTCCTTCTTGATTTTTCTTGGTCTGTATAGGTTTCTTGTCCGAGGGTCGATCCACCAAACTCCAAGTATTATTCTTAATTAATGAATCAATTTCACTTTTAACAGCCAACTTCCACTCTTCTCTATCTTCTCTTTCTTGAATTTCTTCAAATGTTTTCGGTACATCTTCAACAAAATTTTCAGCGTTCAAAGCCATATAAGACATGTCAAAATCTCCAAACCAATTTGGCTTCTTACACTCCCTTGAGCTTCTTCTTAAATTAAAATCTTCACCTTCATTATTTTCTTTTTGAACTTCCTTGTACTTCAACACATTCATCTCCTTCATCATCTTTTTCTTCTATTTCAGAATCTTTAAAATCATTTTTATTAATTTTAAAATCACTATTTATATTCACCTCATCAAAAACTACATCCCTACTAATTTTAACACCTTTTCTAATAGGATCCCACAACCTATAACCATTTTGAGTATATCCTATCATAAAATATTTATAAGATTTTGCATCAAGTTTATTTCTTAACTGATTCGGAATATGACTATAGGCTACACTACCAAAAACTCTCAAAGTCTTTAAATTTGGTTTCCTATCATACCAACACTCAGCTGGAGTTTTATTTAAACCCCTCTTAATTAACGCACTAGCCGGACTCCTGTTTATTAAATAAGCAGCTGTCAAAACTGCCTCTCCCCACATATTTTTAGAAAAATTAGCATCAAATATCATACTTCTAGCTCTCTCTAATAATGTCCGATTCATACGTTCAGCTTTACCATTTAGTTGTGGAGTGTAACTAATAGTATAATCTAACTGTATTCCTTTTTCTCTACAAAAATTCTTAAAATAATTACTCACATATTCACCCCCATTATCACACCTTAATTGAGAAATACTCATTTGAAATTTTACTGTTGCCATAGCTTCGTACATTTTAAAACATTCAAAGACTTCAGATTTATTACCTATTAAATAAACAATAGTAAAATTAGTAAAGTCATCTACACTCGCGGACAAAAAAAATCGAGCCACCTATTTATTTTTTTTCAACTTCACTTATCTCTTGTTCAAGACATCCGAATGGAATAAAATTGGTGTCATATTTTAGGTAATTTATTGTAATTTAATAATAAAAATAAACTGTTTCATTTTGTTTTAAAACTTTTTGATTTATTGAAAAATAATACGAACATAAGAAAACTTGGTTATTCGAGATTATGAATAATTTCATTATTTTTAAAAAATTATTCTAATTTTATTTTAAATCTTGAAACAAATCAATTTAAGTTAATATCAGAAATTTAGAAAGAGCATAAAGCACACTTTATTTCCAACTTAACATGGATACACCACCCGTGGTTGCCGCACAAGTTGTTGCGTTAATTCAAAGCGGACTATCACAGCGTATTGTGGCACAACAATTAAATTTAACTCGTTCATCAGTTCAAAGAATATACCAACGATATAATGAGACTGGATCTCATCACCGTCGCCCCGGGTCTGGAAGAAATCGTGTTACAACTCACATAGACGACCGCTTTATAACACTAACTGCACTGCGCGATCGACGGTTAAATGCAGTTCAAATTCGACAGAGACTACAGGACGCCCGGGGGATGGCTGTAAGTTCACGTACTGTGAGACGAAGGTTGCATGAACAAAATCTTAGGTCTCATAAAGCTGCAACTAGCCCAAAATTGACCACAGACCATCGCAAAGCCAGACTAAGATTCGCTCTTGAACACGTTGATTGGACTCGGGAACAATGGACCAGAGTTCTTTTCACGGACGAATCAAGAATATGTCTTCACGGCAATGATAAACGACAAAGAGTCTAGCGACGCCCAGGAGAGCGATATGCTCCTTGTTGCATAACCGGGACGGTCAGTTTCGGAGGTGGTTCCATAATGGTATGGGGTGGAATATCCTTAGAAGCTAAAACAGATCTTGTTTTTATTGATGGGGGAGCCAATCCAAATAATCGGAGAGGACTAACGGCTATTCGCTATATTCAGGAAGTTCTTGAAAATCATGTAATGCCCTATGTTGGCTTTATCGGCGAAAACATGTTGTTTATGCATGATAATGCAAAACCTCACAGTGCTAAAATCGTGAAGTGTTATCTTCAAGAGGTCGGCATTCAAACAATGGAGTGGCCAGCACGCAGCCCGGACCTGAATCCTATAGAACATCTTTGGGATGAGCTAAAAAGAAGAGTTCGAGCCAGAAATAACTCTATAGAAACGATTGCTGAGCTAAAATTCGCGTTGGAAGAGGAATGGGAAAATATCCCACAGGATGCCATCTTTGGTTTAATTGCTTCAATGAAATCAAGAATGCAGGCAGTTATTAAGGCACGAGGGGGCAATACAAGATATTCAAGTAACATTTTTCAAAACAAAATTTTTTATTCTTAAGAAATAATGAAATTATTCATAATCTCGAATAACCAAGTTTTCTTATGTTTGTATTATTTTTCAATAAATCAAAAAAGTTTTAAAACAAAATGAAACAGTTTATTTTTATTATTAAATTGCAATAAAATACCTAAAAAATGACACCAATTTTAATCCAATCGGATGCCTTGAATATGAGATAAGTGAAGTTGAAAAAAAAAATAGGTGGCTCGATTTTTTTGTCCGCGAGTGTATAAAAGAAACAAAATATTTCTTACTATCCCAAGTATTAGGACTAATCGGCCCACAAACATCGGAATGAATTAATTCCAAAGGTCTTTTAGAAAAATATTTCCGTTCCCTATTAAAAGGCAAACTTGTTTGTTTACCTTTCAAACAAAATTCACAGGGCTTATATGATTCTACATCTTTTCTAAAAGATATACCTTCCACCATATTTTCTCTACATAATTTTAAAATATTCTCCTTACTAAGATGCCCTAAACGCCTATGCCAAAGATCAAAATCATCAACCCCTCTATTACAAATCAAGAGATTATTTAAAGAATTAGAATCAAAACTAAAATTCATTGCATAAAGCTTCCCCCTTTTCATACCAGTTGCAATAAGTTTACAATTATTATAAATTTTTACACAACTGTTTTTAAAACATATAACCATACCCTGCTCTTCTAAACGTCTCACAGAAAATAAATTACATTTTAAGTTAGGTACATACAAAACATTTTCTATTTCACAAGGTATCTCTTCTCTTCCAGTATTCGAGATGATTTTAATATTTCCAATCTTCGAAGCCACCAGATTGGCACCATTCTTCGCAGATCCAATAGTCACTGGATTTTTCAAAGTAGTCGATGAATAAAAATAAGAGTCGTCATTCACCATATGGTCCGTTGCTCCACTATCGATAAACCAGACGAAGTCCGAATTATTCTTCATCACCATTGCCTTCATATTTCTTTCTTCATCTTCATTTCTTGACACCATAAAAGATATTTGGCCCGATGAACCTCCAGTAGTAGAAGAATTTGCTTGATGTCTTCCATTGCTAAATTTCTTAATCTTGTAACAATCAGGTCGTTTATGTCCCTCTCTTCCACATTCATAACATTTCACCTTCTGTTTCGGTTTCATATTTCTATTTCCCATAAATGTTGCTTCATTAAATTTTTCACTTTTTGATAAATTCTTCTTTTTATTCCAATCGTCCAGTAAACGAGTCTTAACAAAATCGACAGTTAAAGATTTTGAATCTAAAGTTTCAATAGCGACAACTACATTTTCATAAGATTCGGGTAAAGTTAACAATAAGTGACAGATTATATCTTGTTCATCTAATTTACCTCCAATCGATTTCAATTCTCGAACAATTTTATCAAACTTAAGAAAATGTTGTTCTAGATCTCCATTCTCCAACTTCATTGTCAGTAGCTGTTTTCTCAAAAAGAGTTGATTTGAGATACTCTTCCTTTGAAAAATAGACTCCAAGGTATTCATAACTTCTTTTGGAGTTTTCTTATCTTTAACATATTCTAAATATTTGTCACTTATTCCTTGAATTAAAATAGATTTACATTTCTTCTCACTTAAACGATATTTTTCAATAGCATTCAATCGTTCTTTCTCTTTCGCACCATTTTCAAAATGTACCAGTAAAGATTTCTTTTCTAAAATCACTTCAACATCATCTTCAATAAACTTCCATAAATCATTTTCTTCCAATACAGTTTCAATTCTGAATTTCCAATTATTAAAATTCTGTCCGTCAAATTGGGGAATTCTCTGAAATAATTCTTTTTCCATTTTTCTATCTTGAGTATCTTCAAATTTCAAAAATTAATTAATAGAAGACTGGGCACCATAACCTCTTGGAAAAAATAGGTCGAAGTAAAAAAGGAAGCGTTTAATATAAACTCAATATAGCGAGAAAAACAAATATCAAAACATATAATCATAATAAATATCAACATCAATATAAATATGTGTTGCCAACAACATACTTATTGCAACTTCCCAACAATCAATAACAATTATCAAATTGATTAAGGCTTTAATTTCAACAATTACATATATTATATGTACATTACTTTTTATTGATTTAATTAAACTGTGTGATGCAACAGAGTGTTGGTTCAGATGGTGAAGGAGGAGAGGGAAAAAGTTTCCGGGTTTGATTTCTCGCTAATATTTTTCTACTACATAGGCTTCAGATCTCTTAAGGTGCGCGTCTCGAAAAACCATTAGAACACGATTCAGTACCCAGTTACTCTAGGCGGCAAGGGATGGCGTTAGTTTTTCCCATAGGAATACAAGGGATTTATTCCATTTCATTTTAAAGATTGCAGGTTATTAATTAAAGGCAAAAAATTAATTATTTTTTTAACACAATGATTACTAATTTAATTATCTATAAGATATAGAGCGGATTTTTTAAAATCATCTTATGCGATTAATCTAAAAAAAAATTTATTTTTTTCGAAAATCAAAAAAAAGGGCTTCTATTATTTGTAGATATTTTAAATAGCTTTAATTAAAAAAAAATTGAGGTGGATAGCTTCAAAATTGTGGCCGCTGGAACCTCCCAAAATTAGCACTCCGAGAAGCGCACTTTAAAGAAAAATCTGGTGTGACTAGCGCACAGCACACAACTTTCACTACCTTCGGTAATCGAAAGTTGTGTACGGTGCTTGTCACACAAGATTTTTTGTGTCGACATATATTTAGTTCCCGACAGTACGGAACATATGAATTCAGATGTAAAATTTATAAGTATGGGGAAAATATTTATATTTTGTTACCATGGCAACCATTTCTCCTATCTTCCCTATGAAATACAAGAGTAAAGTGGTCTTCAGAAGATTTCAATTGCAAAACGAGAATATACATTTTAAAGAGCATCTAAAACATAATTGATTTTTGAAGTTTAAAAAAAATCGTTGGAGCAAATTTTGAGAAAATCGAAAAAAACTGAAAAAGTACATCAGTAAAGTACTAGTACTCTTTGGCCGATTTTGATTAAAAGCTTATTTTTCCGGTCCCGGGGGATGTTTAACTTAAATATAAAATTTCAGCCTCATAGCTCAATTCCTTCATGCTTAAAAGTGAACACAGACACACAGACACACACACAGACAGACCATGTCGCGAAAACCACTTTTTGGATTCAGGGGACCTCAAAACGTGAAGATCCATCAAAATCTCGACATCGAATTTTTGACATGAATCCAATACTTTCTCTCTATATATATATTACATATATACATAGGTAAGAGAAAGTAAAAATGACCTAGTTGAGAAAACGAAAACGTGTGATGAAAATGAAAATCATTTTTTTACACGAAACGTCAAAATTATCCAAATGATTTAAATAAAACTACCTAATTAGATGCTAATCAATATTTTAATTACGATTCTGCCAAAGAAGATCGCATATTCTTTTTTCTCTCGATATTCTGGTAAATAGTAAGTTGATATAAAAATATATAACAAAAGGTCGATATTTGTGGGATAGACTTTATTCCAACATATTCCTTATAATTATTTATTAATAATGGAAAATTTGATACTTTTTTATAAGAACCCTTTAATTTAATAACATTAAATTTCTTTTAATTTTTTTGTATATTGCAAACTATTCACTAAATTTAAAAGTGCGCAAATATTACATAGAAAAGCCAAATTATAAACTAATAATAACACTGGTCGACAAGGTATTCTTCACAAGAATTCTATTTAGTCAATCTAGTACATTTTTTTATAGTGAATTTAGATATTAAGCTAGGTTTTTTTCCACCAGACCCAGTTTTAGATATATTGAAAAAAAAAAATTTTTAATAGAAAATGTACTCTAAAATGGCTCTTATTTTGAATTATCAAGGTTTGTTTTAAAACTTAAAAATTCGATTTTTCTAAATTTTAAGCACGTCAAAATTATTAGGCTTAAACTTAATATGAATTAAAACTATCTGCATATTTTTAAGGGGTGTCGTCTTAAAAAAATCTTGAAAATTCAAAATAAGAGTTGTTTTAGAGCACATTTTCTATTAAAATTTATTTTTCTCTATATCTCTAAAAGTGTGTCTGATGGGGAAAAACATAAATGATATTTGAATTCAGTATGAAAAAAAAAAACTTCTAGAATTTCATATCTTTATTCTTGTGAAAGAAAAAAAAAAAGTTCATTTTTGTCGACCAGTGAAAATGGACAGACATTTATTTTGGGCGAAATCCGTATTTTGGTTGAGAAAGCCCCGTCCTCCTGGCTAAGAATCCGTAAAAACTTTAGAAAAAAAAGGAAAAATACTCATACTTAAAAAAATACATATCTAATGCTAAATGACGACAGGATAAGGCATATCTGAGGAGCCTTCTCAAAAATAAAAGAATTTACAGACCGAAACTCCTCAAACGCTAATTTTTCGGCAAGGGTGCAGGATGGGAAAAACAAAATAAAAAATTATTTATTATTTTCCCCTTCGAAGGCACACAAAGGCTCCTCTTCTTCAGAGGAAGCTCATTTAACACTCTGCTAACATTATAATGACAGCCAAGATTTTTTGCATAAACAAAGCCATTTGACCTCGGTTACTCGAGTGGACATTCTGTTTTTCCCCATCCTGCACCCTTGCCGAAAAATTAGCGTTTGAGGAGTTTCGGTCTACATTTCTCTCGGCATCACTCGTTAAGCTTTCCAATTAGCCCCCGGGTTTGGCGTAGTAGGTAGCGCGCCTACCTCCTATACCAAACGTCGCGGGTTCGGACCCAGGCAGTCCGATGATTTTATTTAAGCCATTTGGACACCAGATGGCTTAAATAGAAATGCCTCAACCCATAATAGATATATTCTCTACAACGGTTATCATCTAAGTCTTATATGGCCTAAGTTGCCGAAGAGACTGTATGAATGTGTGTGTGAAGTGAGGGTGAACGAGAAAAATGTGTGAATGAAACAAATCTTCAATTAGAACAAGTTACTTTGTTTATAGAATATAGTAAAATTTGTGTTGGATTTTTTAATATAAAAATAAGTATCTAAAACCACATGCGAGTGATTTGGATGTCTTAAAAGCGAAAAAGAATTTAAACATTTTTTTGATAATTATTTTTGAAGCGACAGCAAATAAAAAAAATTTTATACATACAAAGATTAGTATTAAAACTTGCTTACATAATATTGACGAAATAATATAATATTTCCCGAGTAAAAAATTAAAAATGTTCGAGGG
>JAKCPI010021069.1:0-11997 GCA_023213315.1 Euborellia annulipes
CGCACCAACAATCAATTTCTTTAACTCGACAAAAGCTTTATCACAGTCCTCATTCCACTCAAAATTTACTTTATCACTCGTCAATTTTCCTCAAGGGGGCAGTCACTACAAATTCGGAATATACTTCGATAAATATTTAGCCAATCCTAATAGTCTAAGAATATCCTTCTTATCTTGAGGAGTGGGAAATTCTAAAAATCGCCCTAGTATAATCCTTATCAGTAGACACCCCATCCTTAGAAAAGACATGCCCCCATAAATTTCCCTCACCTGACCTTTTTTAAATTGAATTTTCTCAGGATTAAATTTTTAATATTGTTTTTCAAGGCCACACCCAACATCAGCCGACAACCTTGCATCATGCTCCTTCTTCGGTCCCCCCAGTGATTATAATATCATCAAAATAAACATTAACTCCCGGGAGATCTCCGAATAAATCATAATTCATTTTTTGAAACACTTCACAGCTACTAGTCAAACCAAAAGGCAACCTTAAAAACTGATATCGGCCGAAGGGTGTAGCAAAAGTACACAAATCCGCACTTTCATCATCAATAGGGACCTGAAGATAGCCATCTTTCATATCCAAAACAGTAAAAAACTTATTGTTCCCTAATTTAATCGCTATATCATCAATTGTTGGAATTAAATAATGTTCTCGCCTAATTGCTTTATTAATATCTCTACTGTCAATACACAGTCTCAAATCACCATTGGGCTTTTCTATTATCACTAAAGGATTTAACCAATCAGTCGGTTTAGTAACTTTTCTAATAACACCTCTTTTTTCTAAATCACTTAATTTATTTCTAAGTCGTTCATGCAATGCTAGAGGCACTCTCCTAATAGGGTGAATCTTTGGACTAATTGACTTATCAATAGTAATATGATGAGTTTGCGGAAACTTTCCCAATCCTTCAAAAACAGTTTTAAATTTATTTTTTAAATCATTCAAAGAATTATATGTATTATAACATTTATTTATTTCAACATTATCCATTCTGCGAATTAAATTTAATTTCAAACAAGCGTCCAAACCCAATAAAGGTGTTTCCAAAGTTTCCACCAAAACAAATTTAATGTAACCCCTGTAATTCCCATTGACACACCATAGATTAACTTCACCCTTAGGCCTCCAAGTAAATTGAGGACTTCCATAAGAACGCAAAGTAATATGAGTACCCCTCACACAATCACTTTCACTAGCTAACCTCTCGTACAAATTATAGGGTAAACAGGAAATTTCAGCCCCCGTATCAAGTTTAAAATCCACCTCCATATTATTAACAAAAATAGACTTTTTCCACACTGCATTTTTACTACTTTTCATCAAACATTCCTGTTTCCCAAACAGAGTATCAATAAAATAAAATTCACCCTTATCACTCACTTCATTAATCGTTTTAACTTTACACATTTTGGCAAAATGGCCCTTCCTCTTACACCTAAAACACTCACTATCAAACGCCGGGCACTTTTTAAACTCATGACGAGAATCGCATCTCCAACAAACTCGACCACCGAAACGTCCCGTAGCTGAAGTGGCCGAGACAACCGCACTCGCGGTCCCCGACGCCAACAAAGGATCCTTTTCTTTGGGCACCTTGGAAAGAGCACTGCTACACAAATCCAACGAAGACGCCGTCTCTTCAGCCAGTAGCTTCTTTACTTGCAATTTACTTAACTCCAGCGATTTGCTGAGAGAAATGGCCTTCTCCAAAGTCAAATCCGACTCCCTGAGAAGCCTCTCCTGTAGCGATTTATCTTTCACTCCCAATACCAATCTGTCTCTCACCATATCATCCGGCTTATCATATTCACAAGTTTTCACTTTCGTTTTTAATTCAGTCACAAACGCATCTATATTTTGTCCTTCCTTCTGAATCACATTATTAAACACAAAACGTTCAAAAATAACATTTCCCTTTGGCGAACAAAACTGCTCAAACAAAGACAACGCAGCTTTATATTTCTCCTTCTCATCCTCCTTGATAGTGAAGGTATTATAAACCTCCAAACCCTCTTCACCAACAACATTCAATAGCATCGCCAACTTTCGATCATCCTTCATTTCACCACCTCCAAATGCAACCAAAAAAATCTCAAACTGCTGCCGAAACTTCTTCCAATTCAACGAAACATTTCCGCTAAAACTCAACGGCGTTGGAGGCTTAAAAGACAACCCCTCCATTTCCACCTGACACCATGTATTATTTGGTGGAATAAAATAAATAAAAACGTTTTATTATAAAAGAAATTATAAAGTTTATTAAATAAGTAAATACATCTTAAAGCATTGCGGGCTGACTGAGGCGTCTCTACAGTCGCCGGCTAGCCACACATACGCGCATGCGCCCCACCTGCGTCAGGTAGATAAGTTTTCTAAGCGCATATAGAACAAACAAAATATAAATTATTTGTTTTGTTTACAGATATCATGTGAAGATGGACCGAAAGTGGATGACGCATTTTTAGGTTATAATCATTTAGAATCGATCATCTTTTCTATTTGGTCTGGGAAAGATCTAGATGAATTAAAATGTGCAAAACGTTATAAAGGACGTTTCGAGGATCTCTCTAATGAAACTAAGGTTTTTTGTTCTTTTTTTTGACAATCATCACAATTTGAATAATAATGACGTCATTTTTTTTTTAGAATCTGGTCAATGAGTGTCTCCTTTTAGAAGATTCCGGCTACTGCCAAGTATCGGCTTATAACATCGGCTATTTCCAAATGAACGATCTTTTAAAGGATATTCTTAAAGACTGTATTAAATAGTGGATTGTTCAAAGTTAAAGAACGAATTTATTTACTGATAAACATAATTTTTCTAAAAAATCATCTGTAAAGGAATTATAAAATAGAAAGATTTATTTATAAAAATTTGGATAAATTTTTATTAAAATTTCAATTTCGAGCATATCACGCAAACAGATTTTTTCCTCACTGTGTTCATTCGACGCAAAATTTAACCCTCTTCAATTCCTCTAATATGTGCTTTTGATGTAAATCTGACTCTTAAAAAATTAGATCACACATTTTTTTTTTTTAATATGGGAAATTTGAACTTTAATTTCGACCAGATCCCGCAAACAAATTTTTTCCTTACGGTGTTCATTCGACGCAAAATTTAGCTCTCTAGAATATGATTTTGATTGGAGATATATTATGGGAGTTATTTACAAATAAATGATTTTAAAACTATTTTATCTAATAAATAAATAATAAATATAAATTTTACTAGAAATTAATCTTTAAATTTACAGTAACAATAAACATTAAATTTTTTTTTATTTGCATATTACGCTATCTAGTGTTGAATTTTGAAAATATTTTTTCATTTTATTTTTTTTATTTTTTCATTTTTTTTTTCTGTTTTATTTTATTTTGTTCTTTTTTTTTTCATTTTTTTTTATTATTTTATTTTCTTTTTACAACGCTTTTTTTTCATTTTAATTAATTTTTTTTTTTATTATTTTATTTTATTTTTTTCTTTTCTATTTTATATTTTATTTATTTTTTTCAATTTTATTTATTTTATTTTCCTTTTACTTTCTCTTACCTCTATATAGGTTATGTTAATATAAGAGAAAGTTTTGGATTTATGTCAAAAATCCAATGTCGAGATTTTGACGGATATACACGTTTTGAGGTCCCCTGAATGCAAAAAAGTGCTTTTCTCAACATATTCTGTGTGTCTGTGAACAAAATATCCCAAAAAAATAATAATAATCATAATAATATCTACCAAAGAATAAATAAATTCAAAAATTTTCTATTCCCATATTAAAAATTTTAAGTGAGAAAGAGAAGACCATCTGTGGGGGTTGGTTGTGTCACGGTGGTTGCTCTCAGGGCGGAAGAGAGAGTCTTTAAGGGAACGTCTTCTCGATTCCTCGAGCGTAACATCGGCATCACCTGACGACGCTCGACGACGACGACGACGACGACGACGTCCACCACCGTGAGAACACACCTGCCTGCCCTATACCCCCTTAACCAACACCTTCCTTCCTTCCTTCCTCGTTTTATTTTTTTCTGTCGTCCTACCTCAATTAGAAATTAAAAGCGTTGTTCAATAATCAAATAATATATTCTTCAATTTTTCTGCTCTTTGAAATTGAAATCAAAATTTTTTTTTGTATAAGAATATACAATAATTAAATAATAAATTTTACAATTTGTTTTTATTCAATGTTCTTAAAACATAATATATATAGATATACATATATTTACATACGATCTACATCTCCTATTTTCATTGTCTAAATAAAAAAAAAGGAATTAAATCTTTTAATTATTTTTCTATAAATAATTTCATAAATTGAATTTTTAATTAATTATAATTATTTTATATTAAATGGAATGATGAAGAGAGTTAATTATATTTATGTCAACAAATTTCAATATTACAACGAATTAAAAAAAGTTTTTGAATTGAATTATAGACTTGATGATGGTTGAACGCGGTCATTCCCCTCAAGTGAGTTTTTATGAAAAATAAAATATTATATTTAGTAAATTTCTAAAAGATTTCGCCTTGTACTGTCTCAAAACACATGATATATATTCCACATTCCTTTAAATTGATTTTTTGAGTCTCTTTTCTTTTAATAATAATAATAATAATGATTTTTTTCTTTTTATATTTAATTTAAAATTTTATTTTTATTTATTTTATTATCAACTCATTTAAATAAATAACATATATTAAATATTTTTAATAAAAATGACAGCAAGAATAATAATAAAATAAATAAATCAAATTAATATCATTGGAATGGATCATACGAAAAAAATTACGGTATTTACTTACGATTTAAAATCAAAATTTATTCAGAATTGATATTTAATTCCCCGTATAGTGATTTCACATCTCCACCCATGGGCGTCTGCAGAGGGGGGGGCAACCAGGCACTTGCCCCCCCCCCCCCCTGGAAAAATTAAAATGATACAAAAAAATGTATAAAACAAAAAAAAAAATACAAAAAAACCTTTCACAGTATACATCCACCTTGCCGCGGTGAGAAAGCTTTAAATACTAAGAGATGTATAACATTATTAATATCAAAATACGTTTTTTTTAACTTATCTGGAAGTGACTTGCCCCCCTGCAAAAATCCTGCGGACGCCCTTGTCTCCACCTGTCTCTACGATAGATTGTTTTCAATATATACGACCAACATTAATGTTCTTAAAACATAATAAATAAAGAATTTATTTTATATATAGATATACATATATTTATATACGATCTACATCTCCTATTTTCATTGTCTAAATAAAAAAAAAAGAATTAAATCTTTTAATTATTTTTATATAAATAATTTCATAAATTGAATATTTAATTAATTATAATTATTTTATATTAAATAGAAAGATGAAGAGAGTTAATTATATTATTTAAAATATTTTAGCCCCCGAGTTTGGCGTAGTATGTAGCGTACCTACCTCCTATACCAAACGTCGCGGGTTCGGACCCAGGCAGTCCGAAGATTTTATTTAAGCCATTTGGATACCAGATGGCTTAAATAGAAATGCCTGAACCCCAAATACATTTAATAATTACAACGTTTATCGTCTAAAGTCTTAAATGGCCTGAGTTGCCGAAAAGACTGTGTGAATGTGTGTGTGAGTGTGAGTGTGAATGAGAAAAAAGTGTGAATGTTTTTATGTAAAAAAAAAAAAAAAAAAAAAAAAAAAATATTTTAGAGAGGTCTCGTGTTCTTAAGTCATTCCAGGTGGCCGAGCATTTAGGCGTCTGAGTTTATTTGATAAAATTTATTTCTCTTCGTGTATTTATTTTTTTATCATTTAGATACAGATAATTGTTTTTGTTTTTTAATTATTTAAACATAAAATTTGTTCTTTTTCTTTGTTTTATTTAAAATTGAATTTTTATCATTTAAAATTTCTCAATTTTTTAATTAAAAAAATAAAATTATATTATCTAAAAATAAAGAGAATAAATAAAATAATTTATATACTCGAATTTTAAAGAATAAACAAAGAATAATTCTATTGATTTTCAAAGTTGGCTGCACTGACTCCATCCATTCGTGATTTTTCTAAATTATCTTTTTTTTACTCCTTATTTTTGAAATTTCATTCTTATCGGTTGAGCGGTTCCATCCAGGGCTTTAAGGGAAGTGAGATTCAAAAAATTGCATACAGATTAGAGGAAATAAAATTCAAATTCCTATGAGATTTTTTCTCTCCAGTTCCTGTTACTGTTGTGAGAAGCGAAGGGTGTCTATTCCACCACCTCACTAAAATCCTAAATACATGCAAAATATATTCACCCTCCACTAACGGAAGGAACAATTAATTGCGTGGGAATATTTTGCAAATCGGAATCAAAAAATTTTTCTATATTCATAAAATTCCCTAATTTCCTAATATACATATTTTATAATTAAATGCCGATTCAAATAATTTTTGACAATAATATTATGTTTTTTATTCATTAGTGTCAGAACTGACATATTATGGTTACCCTATGGAGTAATTTTCAACAAAGGTCCTTATGCAGGACAAGCCAACATTGGTTGAGTTGAATTTTTTGCCATAAAGTGGATTTAAAACTAATAAGCTTAACTTTTTATTCTCTCCGGCTAGTCGAGAGGGTTAATAATAATTAAAATAATAAATACATAAAATAAAAAGTATATTTTATATTTATAAAATGAGAATATGACGGATTTAAGAAGCTAAAAAAAATAAAACTTCCTTGATGGACAACCTCAAATTAAGAGTAAATAGAAATACAAGAAAAATAATTATAAATACTGAGAGAGATAGCAAGATAAGATAATTTTACAATTAGCCTGAATGATTAAAAAAATTTTAGTCTGAAATTCTAAGATAATATTGTTATATTAGTCTAATTTAATTAATTTTTTTTTATTAATAGATTTTCGAACATAAAATGTAAAAATTAAAAAAAGAAAAATTTCCATAAGATGTAGAATATATATTAATGAATATTTCTTTAAATAAATAAATATTTAAAATTATTTTTGATATTTATTGATTTAATAATACTTTTTAATCTATAATATATTAAAAAAATTTGAAAAAAATACATTTTATAAAATAAAAAAAAAAAAAATGATTTCAAAATTATGAGATGAAAGAAAAATGGCGGAGATAACCTTTAAATTTTTTCGCTTTTTTTAAGTATAAATCTCTCTTCTACTTAACGGATTGTTATGAAATTTGGTTTATGAATAAAAAAAAATGTCTTAATTATTACAGATGAGTTTTAAAAGATTTTTCCCATGAAAAATAGTTATTGTTAATAAATATAGTAAAGCCATTTTTAGAGTAACCCTGATTTCTTTTTATTTAATACATTGTTATGACTATAAATTCGTCAAATTTCATTCTGAAATAAGTAGAGTAAGCCTTTGTTGAGTAAATGGAGTGGTTATATATATATTTATTTATTTATTAGGGCTGCATGAATATGAATGAGCAAGGTGGGTTAGAGCCACTTAAGAGAGCAACTGCCAAGGGCAGCAAAAGCTAAAGGGGCGCTATGCACTATCAGCCAAGGGTGACGTCGTCCCGGCGTCTTCCGGAAGTCCATACTTCCGCAAAGTCTTTATATACACACACATACAGACAGAGCAAAGAGATAGTCCGTTTTTGGAATCTTAAAGAACAATAACGAATTATAAATTAATAAGATAACCGGACCTTTATTTATTATATCACTAGCTGCATAGCCAGCTTCGTCGTTCTAAGGGATAGATGCTAAGAAAATCATAGTTATTTTACCGCCTACAGCGAATAGATTCACTCATAATATTTTTAAATTAGAAGGAAAAAATTCCAAGGGATGTAGATTATGTATAATTGTATTTTCCTATAGAAAAAATAAATATTTAAATATTTTTTCATATATAAGCTTCATTTTTATACGTATTTATTATTAAAATTTTATTTTAAAATCTATCAAAAAGAATAAAATAGATTAAATAAAAAAAAAAAAAAAATTGTTTGAAATTGATGAGATGAAAGAAAATGGCGGAGAGAGTTAACCTTTAAATTTTTATTTTTATTTTTAAAGAATAAATTCCAATTAAACTCAATGGATTGTTATTTTAACAAAAAAAAAAAAAAAAAAAAAAAATTTGGTTTTTTTTAACTATTAATATCTTGCCATTGAATTAATATTTTTTTTATTAAGGTAAAGAAAAAGAAGAAAGGAGACAGAATTGCATGAGATGTAGATTTTAGGTGGTAATCGAGTGGAAATAGTTTGTTTTGGTTTTTATTTTTTATTGTGAAACATTAAATATATTTAGGCTTTTAAAATATTTATTATGTGAAACAATATTCGTGTAACTAATTTGAATTTGGTCGTTGCCATATATAATTGTATTTTTCTTTAGATAAAGTAAATATTTCAATGTTTTTTTCAAATATTAAATATAATTTTTATACATATTTATTATTCAAATTTTATTTTAAAATCTATCAAAAAGAATAAAATAGATTAAATAAAATAAATAAATTGTTTTAAATTGATGAGATGAAAGAAAATGGCGGAGAGAATTAACCTTAAAATTTTTTTTTTTAAGAATAAATTCCAATTCAACTCAATAGATTTTAGAATTGTTTTTTTTAACAAAAACTTTTTATTTTGATCTATTAATAGCTTGGTATTAATTAATAATTCTTTTTTTTTTTTAATGTGGTAGAAAATATTCCAATGTTGTTCAAGTTAATATTTTACTATCAAGAATTTATATAGAAAAGATTTTGTTTGTCTAGAATTAAATGAATCGCAGAGGTTGATTTAAAGATTTAAAGGTTAAATCCGCCATTTTTTTTTCACTTCATTATTATAAAACAAATTTTTTATTTTATTTAATATATTTTTACAAATTTTTTTACCAGATAATAAAATAAAATTTATTAATAAATCAATAAATTTTATTTTTGAAACAAATAAAACAAAAAAAAATAAATTATATATAATCTACATCTCTTAGAATTTTTTCTTTAATTAAATAAATTAAAGTAATTAGTTTAAAATAAATTAAACAAAAAATATTTAGAATTTATTTTTATTATTGATTTATTTTTTAATGTGTGATTTACACATTCTATAATTAATAATATAAAATATTAAATTTTAATTTAACCTTTAAATTTAAAATGGATTAAAAAAAAAAATGGATTCTTTTTCTTTATTAAATCAAAACGTTTATTATTTTTATTTAAGTATTTTTATAACTATTTAAATAAATATTTAATTTAATATCATTATTTTAAGCAATGCATGCATTGACGGCTGGTAGAAGGGGTTGCAATTCAGCAATGCCCGCTCTCACAATCTTGACTTTACATGCAAAAAGTTCGCTTGACAATCCAGGGTTACAAGAATTCATTTCAATCTTAAAAAAAAAATAATAATAAAATTATTAATAGTCTATAAAACAATTTTAAATAAAATTTTCTTTTTAAAGTCTATATAAACTTGATTATATATAATATTGTATTATTTTTTAATAAAAAAGAAATTTAATAGATATTTTACACGAGAATGGAAAATTTTTTTTTCAACTTTATTCATGGTTTCTTAATTAATTAACTAATTAATAATAAGCAAAAATTATCTAAAATTCAATTATCTATTACCTCTCGTTTCCTGATATCTAAATTAATTTCTTATTTTTGAGATATAGTCTTGTTAAAAAAAAATTTTATTTCGAAAATCAAAAAAATCAAAAAGCTAATTTGTTAATATTTTAAATATCTTTTATTTTAAAAAAATCCGAAATTGATATCTTTAAAATTGTAAGAGTTATTGAGTCCTAAGTGGGCCCTGCGGCTAGTAGGTCACCGAATTTTTTTATCAACTCATTTTAGTGTTTTTGACAAGCGGTTCTTTGATATCCAGATATTAAATAAAAAAAAAAAATTGGTGATCCACTAGCTGTAGGGTCCTCTTTTTTTCAAAAATTTAAATCTTAATTATCAAAATTAGATGACTTACATTCATATGGATATTAATCACAATGGCTTTGTCTTTGACATCAATAGCGCAGAGTTTTTGTTCATTTGTAGCGTCGACATTCGCATCAATCTCTCGGGCTTTAATTAGAATCATATTGAACTCCTGGTAGAATTCCGTTTCTGCTAATTCCAAATCTAATTGGGTCTCACATGAGATTAACTTGAAAAAAAAAAAAAAAAAAAAAAAAAATATTTTGAATTTATATAAAATGAGGCATATGCCGGGTTGCAAGAACGTATTTAACGGTTCGTTAAACGCTTTTAGGTGGTTTTAAACCTTCCGCTAAATAATTTTGGGTTGCAAGAACGTATTTAAAGGTGATTGGTTCGTAAAAGCTGTATTTAAACTAAAGGTTGAAATTCGGAGCTTTAAACTATAAAGTATTCACTAACCTGATTTGTTTCATTGAAATAAATAAGAATTTAGTGACTATATTATCACGCGAGAGAGGTAATATATAAATACATTAATTTAATTGAGCTGGCGACCGTGATAGCACTTTTGATACTCATCATGATCAGGAATTTAGAATTATACATGAATTAACATTCTCATTTTTATAGAGAATGTTTTTTTGTTGTAAAATACAAAACACTACTTTGATTTTCAATAATTTTCCATATTATTCTTAAATGTTCGAGAATGTCAAAAGTCATAAAAACAAATAAAAATGCAGAAATATTGTTCTGCTATAATAAATAATAGAATTTTATTATGAATATTTTGTTAAATATTAAACACCAAAGTTGTGTTTTATATTTTAAAAAAATTAAAACATTTTATAAAATTGTAAGGCCTTGGACGCTGAACGCCCTAATCCATGAAAAAAATATAAAATTGTCTATAAAAATGAGATTGTTAATTCATGTACAACAATATAATTCTAAATTGTGATTTCCAGACCCTATGATGATGATGAGCAAGGGGCGAAGATACCACAAGGGGGGGGGTAAAGGGGGTAATTACCACCCCCGAAATATGGAAAAATACCTTTTTTTTCGCAAAAAAATATATTTTTAACGTAAAATTTTAAAAATCAATACTTAAAAATTTGATTAGTATTTAAGTATTCTCACGAAAATACCAGGTTACGCAAAAAGAGTGAAATTTGCCGCGAACGGCAAAATTTGTTCTAAAAAAAAGGTAAAATATTATAACGGACGGGAAAATTTTTGGTTCCGCGAACGGGCACAGAAAAAATTTTTTGGTTCCGCGAAAAAACAAAATTTTTGAGAACAGGCCCCCCCCCGAAAAATTTCTATATACGCCCCTGGTGCTGTGCGACGAGTCACACCAGATTACCCCCCCCCCGAGAAACACCTCTCTGGATCTACTTTTGATGATGAGTATAATCATGGAAGCTGAGTGCTACAGCACGGTCGCTCAGCCAAATAATAAACCTGCGTCAAAAAATATCCTCTTTATTTGTTTCAACTACTGACGGTGGCGTCATTTGGGGTGGGGGCAGGGGGCAATGCCCCCCCCCCTAGGGGGGACTGATTTTTATAAAATTTTATATTATTCTCACTAAAATACTTCGAAATACATCTACGAGTATAGAAACTGTACAAAAATAAATTAAATATCTTTTCGCTAAATTTGAGTACTTATTTGTAGGTAAATTTAAAAAAAAAAAAGTTTGCCCCCCCCCCCCAGAAAAATTTCAAATGACGGCACTGACTACTGTCACAATTAAACTTCAATAATTAAAAATTGTTTGTGCTAATAAAAAAATTAATTGTGCCACGCACCAAACTCTTTCCTAAATCCTTTTCTTAATTTTTAATATATTTATTTAGCCTTCTTTAATTTTTAAAAGAAAACATAACTTTCTGTTAAAAGATCCTCTAAATTACAAAAAAAATAAAAAAAAAAAAATAAAAAAAAGTAAAAAAAAAATAAAGTAAATAAAATTAAAAAAAAAAGTAAAAAAAAATAAAAAATAAAAATGAAAAAAAGTAAAAAA
>JAKCPI010021070.1:0-10147 GCA_023213315.1 Euborellia annulipes
GCGCACCAACAATCTAATTTCTTTTAACTCGACAAAAGCTTTATCACAGTCCTCATTCCACTCAAAATTTACTTTATCACTCGTCAATTTCCTCAAGGGGGCAGTCACTGCTGACAAATTCGGAATATACTTCAGATAAATATTTAGCCAAACCTAATAGTCTAAGAATATCCTTCTTATCTTGAGGAGTGGGAAATTCTAAAAATCGCCCTAGTATAATCCTTATCAGTAGACACCCCATCCTTAGAAAAAACATGCCCCATAAATTTCACCTGACCTTTTTAAATTGAATTTTCTCAGGATTAAATTTAATTTTGTTTTTCAAGGCCACACCCAACACAGCCGACAACCTTGCATCATGCTCCTCTTCGGTTCCCCCAGTGATTATAATATCATCAAAATAAACATTAACTCCTGGGAGATGCCCGAATAAATCATAATTCATTTTTTGAAACACTTCACAGCTACTAGTCAAACCAAAAGGTCAACCTTAAAAACTGATATCGGCCGAAGGGGTGTAGCAAAAGTACACAAATCCGCACTTTCATCATCAATAGGGACCTGAAGATAGCCATCTTTCATATCCAAAACAGTAAAAAAACTTATTGTTCCCTAATTTAATCGCTATATCATCAATTGTTGGAATTAAATAATGTTCTCGCCTAATTGCTTTATTAATATCTCTACTGTCAATACACAGTCTCAAATCACCATTGGGCTTTTCTATTATCACTAAAGGATTTAACCAATCAGTCGGTTTAGTAACTTTTCTAATAACACCTCTTTTTTCTAAATCACTTAATTTATTTCTAAGTCGTTCATGCAATGCTAGAGGCACTCTCCTAATAGGGTGAATCTTTGGACTAATTGACTTATCAATAGTAATATGATGAGTTTGCGGAAACTTTCCCAATCCTTCAAAAAACAGTTTTAAATTTATTTTTTAAATCATTCAAAGAATTATATGTATTATAACATTTATTTATTTCAACATTATCCATTCTGCGAATTAAATTTAATTTCAAACAAGCGTCCAAACCCAATAAAGGTGTTTCCAAAGTTTCCACCAAAACAAATTTAATGTAACCCCTGTAATTCCCATTGACACACCATAGATTAACTTCACCCTTAGGCCTCCAAGTAAATTGAGGACTTCCATAAGAACGCAAAGTAATATGAGTACCCCTCCACACAATCACTTTCACTAGCTAACCTCTCGTACAAATTATAGGGTAAACAGGAAATTTCAGCCCCCCGTATCAAGTTTAAAATCCACCTCCATATTATTAACAAAAATAGACTTTTTCCACACTGCATTTTCACCACTTTTCATCAAACATTCCTGTTTCCCAAACAGAGTATCAATAAAATAAAATTCACCCTTATCACTCACTTCATTAATCGTTTTTAACTTTACACATTTTCGCAAAATGGCCCTTCCTCTTACACCTAAAACACTCACTATCAAACGCCGGGCACTTTTTAAACTCATGACGAGAATCGCATCTCCAACAAACTCGACCACCGAAACGTCCCGTAGCTGAAGTGGCCGAGACAACCGCACTCGCGGTCCCCGACGCCAACAAAAGGATCCTTTTCTTTGGGCACCTTGGAAAGAGCACTGCTACACAAATCCAACGAAGACGCCGTCTCTTCAGCCAGTAGCTTCTTTACTTGCAATTTACTTAACTCCAGCGATTTGCTGAGAGAAATGGCCTTCTCTAAAGTCAAATCCGACTCCCTGAGAAGCCTCTCCTGTAGCGATTTATCTTTCACTCCCAATACCAATCTGTCTCTCACCATATCATCCGGCTTATCATATTCACAAGTTTTCACTTTCGTTTTTACTTCAGTCACAAACGCATCTATATTTTGTCCTTCCTTCTGAATCACATTATTAAACACAAAACGTTCAAAAATAACATTTCCCTTTGGCGAACAAAACTGCTCAAACAAAGACAACGCAGCTTTATATTTCTCCTTCTCATCCTCCTTGATAGTGAAGGTATTATAAACCTCCAAACCCTCTTCACCAACAACATTCAATAGCATCGCCAACTTTCGATCATCCTTCATTTCACCACCTCCAAATGCAACCAAAAAAATCTCAAACTGCTGCCGAAACCTCTTCCAATTCAACGAAACATTTCCGCTAAAACTCAACGGCGTTGGAGGCTTAAAAGACAACCCCTCCATTTCCACCTGACACCATGTATTATTTGGTGGAATAAAATAAATAAAAACGTTTTATTATAAAAGAAATTATAAAGTTTATTAAATAAGTAAATACATCTTAAAGCATTGCGGGCTGACTGAGGCGTCTCTACAGTCGCCGGCTAGCCACACATACGCGCATGCGCCCCACCTGCGTCAGGTAGATAAGTTTTCTAAGCGCATATAGAACAAAAAACATTTTTTTTACACTCTTCAGTTAAATTTTTTCAAATATTTAAAAATGGTTCATAAAAATTCTTTTGAATTTTTTTATTAATCTTATAATGGACATTTCTGCTGATGTTTGATAAAAAATTATTCAAGATACTCAAAATAAACATTTTATTATAACTTCTAAAATGATTTAGTGTTTTAAAATCACTAACAAAACAACGAAACCTTTAACAAAAATCAAAATCTTTCCCCTGGCTTTCCAACTATGATGATTATGAGATAGACACTACTTTCTTCTCTCTCTCAATAATTCTATGAAAGGGGTTCCATTATGTTTGGTCATTTATTACCATAAAAAGAACATCAATGAACGCTAGAAATATGTTTTGAATAAAGAAACGCAAGAATGAGCTGGGCAGAAATAAAAAACTTTTATGTTATTTCGTCGGCGTTTCAGGAACGCATCGCTCCCATCTTCAGGACGATTTAATTGTTGAACAATAGATGGATAATTTTAAAATGTATTTCGTCCTGAAGATGGGAGCGATACATTCCCGAAACGTCGATGAAATAAATAATAAAGTTTTTTATTTCTGCTGGCTGCCCTGCTCATTGCGTTCTTTATTCAATCATCATCACAGCCATTTATATTCTTCATTGAAATATAATTTCAAATTTTAGCCTAAAAATCATCAATCATATTTTTACCGCGCGTTGTGAGCTCATTTTCCCTTTTTTTCCTCTTTTATGATCATAATTATATAAAAAAAAAATAGCTTATTAACCAGGAAACCTAAGGACACTTTGCAGCCAGGAGATTAAATAAAAAAATCTTTTAATTAATTTTTACTTGCCGACGTTTCGGTCGTCTGTCACGACCTTCATCAGGGCAAATAATTGTCAACAATACACGATCTTAGGTAAATTAAATAAAAGATTTTTTATTTAATCTCCTGGCTGTAAAGTGTCCTTCGGTTTCCTGATTAAATCTCCACAGCTATAACACATTAAAATAGCTTATTAACTTAGAATAAATAATAATTTCCTCCTAAATTATTCTTATATTTTTTTTAAGGTCTTTTTCGGCTCAAGGCCATTTCATTATTTCAAATAATTTGTAGTCAAATCAAAAATAAATTTTTCTCGCCTGGGACGGGAGGCGAACCCGGGACTCCTAAATTAAGTTAATTAATAAGTTACTCTTTTGATCATTATGATAAGGTGTAAAATTTTTTTTTTAAATTTCATTTAAGGTCTTTTTTCGGCATCAAAGGCCATTTTCGACTCCGTCTCTATTATTACAATTGAATTGGTAGCCAAGCAACTACACCAAGGCCCGAGGGGCAATTAAAATTTTAACAAATTTTTATTTTAAATTAAATTGTCCCACCAAGGTCAGATTTTGAATAATATCCACTTGCCGTGTTTAAACCACTAACCGTATAAATAAATATTTCATTGACTTATGTAGAAAATTGCGATGAGGAGTTTAACTCCAGCGGGAAAACCGCTCATGTATCTCTTATCCTAAATGTGCCTTAAATATATATGAAGAACAAGCTGATCTCTACTTCATTTCCGGAACCTCTCCCATTAACCTAATATAATTATTAATTAATAGGGAGAAGATATCTTCCATTCTCTATAGGCCTAGTAAATTTTGGATAGTGTGAGAAAGGGTATAAACTTTTCAAATAGTAGGACTATATATTATTAAAAAGATGGAGTAAGCCTAAAATTTGGTAAAATTAACTTAAAACATCATTATTACAACTATAGAAGAGTTCGTCTCTTTGAAATGACCATATAAAATTATTTTTGATTTTATTTAAAAAATTTTTAATATACTTCTCTCTCGTTCTGATAGATTATGTGATATTATTTTTGCAACGAGGGTGAAAAAAAAACCGTATAATTAAATTGATATAGGAGAGGGGGGTTTATAATTCTAAAACAGCCGACGTAAATGTCATTTGGCATCTGGCGCCGAGGTTAAACGCTTCTGTCAAATGATAGGGGGAAGATAAGCAAGGAAGAAAGGACACAGAGCACACAGTCTAAAATTAGGGTTTAGGGTTGTGACAGATGGTTGATGATCGAAAGGGACGCTACGCGTGCATCAGGACGATTGAACTGACAGAGGTTGATAGGAGGCCCCGGGCCAATAGAGATGCACTGATGTACTCATATACTCATCTACTGATGTCAGCCACAGAGACTGATGTCTGTCCTAATATTTGCTTTTTATATATACGTATATACAAAAGCGTCGCTATTGCTATTGGAAAAATAATAATTCCATCTCATATCAAGATTTTCTTTTTATTTGATAGGCAAATTTCTATTTCTACTGTATATATGGACCCTGTTACGCATTAGTGTGTCAAGCGCCAGCTACCGAGATTTGAGAAAATTAACATTAAAGTTTTTTGTTTTCATTAAATTATATATAATTTTTTTTGTCAATTGTCAAACATTAAATATAAATTTTTTTACGACATATTTCATAAAAAATACTATTAATTATAGCATTTGAAACAATATTCCGTGCTTAACTCAATTTTTAATTTTTTTTGGCGCTTGACACATTAATGCATAATAGGGTCCATATATATATAATTACAGGATATTTTTATTAATATACTAAAAAAAATTATTAAATATTCTCCAATTTGATTATTGTTACACCATAAAATTAAACAATTAAAAAAATTTCATTTTAATTTTAATGGAAGGCGCTCTTGACCTATGGCTCAGAGGTAGAGCATTAGCTTCTGGTGCCAAAGGTCAAAAAGGCCGAAAAGACCTTAAACAAATAAAATAAAAATTAAAATTTTTTTTTTTAATTGATCTCTGATTTATGAATACATAGAGTCTATATTAAATTTTAGCAATTTATCTCACACTATTATAAATCATGGGATTGCCTGTGAGTTAGGCAACCAGTAGGGAGGTTAGAGATAAAAAAAAAAAGAAAGAAAAAAACATTACTCCCATTTGTGCTAGGTCCCCTTTGGAACTTTTTATACACATTTAAAAAAAATTTTCCAATTCTTATGAAATTTTATATTTATTTATGATTCTCTATTTTGTTTAAAATATCTAAATATGAGATTAAAATTTTGAAAAATAACCATAGTTTATTTCAAGCAGTCAACATTTAAAATACACAGAGCCTATGGAAATTTTGAATTAATTGACTTTTTTACTTTTTACTTATGAATTAGAAGTGGTCAAGTTTGAAACTAATTTGCTATGCGAAACTAAATATATCTCGACACAAAAAATCTGGCGGGACCAGCACGGTGCACAACTCTCTCTTACCGAAGGGTAAGAGAAAGTTGTGTGCTGTGCGCCACTCACACCTGATTTTTTTATATAATTTTTGGTCGACTGCCAAATATCTTTATCCCCTTTTATCAATATATAAATTTACCTCCACCGAAATATAAATGCCCTCGGGGTTTGGTGTATGAGGTTAGCGTGCTAATCTCGTATACCAAAAGTCGCGGGTTCGGACTCAAGGCAGTCCGAGGATTTTATTTAAGCCGTTTTGGATACCAAATGGCTTAAATAAGAAGGCCTGGACCCTCCAAATATGTATATTATTCAATAACGGATATCGTAAAAGTCTTATATGGCCTGAGTTGTCGAAAAGACTGTGTAAAAGTGTGTGATGTAGTGAGAAAAAATGTAATTGTGAACCCAAGCCTGAGGTGTTATTAAAAAGACAATCCTTTAAACTTATTTAATTCATCGTAATAGTATTAAAGGTAAACAAAAAATGCCCAAGCAATAACGACATTTGTAAGTTGATCATTATTGAATTAAATTGAAACATAAGTTAAATTGCTAAGGTTTTATTTGTTTAACCAAGGCCCAACACAAATACCTCGCTTATATCCCCATTTGTTCCAATCAACTTTTCTATTGTTCTTAACCAATATACACACAGTGAAAGAGAGAGAGAGACATTTCATTTGTTTCTATTTTGCTACAATTTTCAATAACGACTCTAAAGAAAATTCTAACGTTGGTTTCTGCTAATTAAATATCCTTTTCATCGTTCCTATGTAAATATTTACGCGCTCAGAAATTTTCTCTAACGCCCTTTACCATTTACTCTCTTTAGAGAGAGAAAAGTAGATGGTATTCAGAGGGTTGAAGGAGCAAAGACGATTGTTTCAACTTTTCTATATATATATATTTCGACCAAAAGATGGAGAGAGTAATAATTTTGGGGTGTGACGTCATCAAAGCAGGAAACTGCCTACAATAATAATTACAAAATAAGCGTTGAACACACGAAGATGCTTAGCTGGGAATTAATTAACTTACTATTTAATTAATACCATAAGTTGTAGATATGTTATTAAGCTCGCTACTGTTTCCGTTTCATCTAATTACTTAAGTTAAGAAACTTCTTGATCATGAAATGACAACAACACAGAGCTAAGTTATGAGAATGTTTTATTTATTTATTTATTTTTTTTTCATTTATTTTTATGTATGTTTTTAAAAGAACAAAGAGAATTCAAGTTCAAAAACAAAATTCTTTATTATAGAGATGGAAAGAGGGATGAATAATTTTTTTTTTTTTTTTTATTTCCTAAGAAGCATTACTCTCTTTTAAACCCCGATGATCCTCTCCGGAAACAATAAGCCTGTTTCATTCAAAAAACTCTCTAAAATTATTGACAACAAAATACGTAATTCCTTTCTTTTAACTGATTAAAAAATAAATCTACTGATGAGAAAAAAGTGAATAAATCGCCTTTGAAGCATGGGCGATGCTTTAGAGCAGTGATTCTCAGCTTTTTTTTTTGTCCCAGCACACTTTTAACGATTTCAAAATTTGGCGGCACACAAAGTTTAAAAGGTGTTTCATATAGTCCATATAAGTTTAAATTTTACTCCTAAAAAAAACATTATAATTTTTACTATATACAGTTCTAAAATTTGGCGGCATGCTTTTAAGAATATGGCGGCACACAAAAAGTGCCGCGGCACAGTGGTTGAGAATCACTGCTATAGAGGTTTCATAGATTCTAACAAGTCATATTTAATAATTCTAAAAAAAAAAAAAAAAAATAATAATAATAACTATTGTGGTCCCAATAAACTCAGATCAAGAACTTAATTTGTTTTTAATTTTTCAAATAAATTATTTAAAATTTTACTAAGGCCATTAAGGGGCTAGAATTTTATTTAAATAAATTTACAATAGGGCTTATATAGTACCGATACCGGGGGACGTTCCATAAAATTAAATTAAAAATAAAAGCTGATTGCTCGGGATCACCAATCCCGCTTGGCATCACTGATTTTAAATTTTAATTCAGACCAGGGGCGTATATAGTGTGGGGCCGAGGGGCCCCTGGCCTCCCCGAATTTCTCAAACACATATACATATATATAGGGATATACAGACATCAGCTCAACAAATTTTTCCGCAGAATGGAAAGCTTTGGTTGCGCGAAGGAAAAAATGTTCCGTAAAAAATTTCGGGTGAAAAAAAATTTAGTTTCTTAAAAAAAAAAATTTTCCGCAGAAGAATTTTTTTCCCGAGTTCAGTCCCCTCGGGGGCCCCCCGAAAAAATTTCTAAATACGCCCCTGATTCAAACAACTTTTATTTGAAAAATTTTTTTCTTCTATATTACTGAAATACTGGTGGTAATATATAAGAAATAAAATATTTCTATTTATATTCCATTTATTATAACTTCAGTATTGATTGCTTCTCCATCGCGGGCCAGCTACTTGAGTTAAATGATAGGGTATATAGGCATATATGTTTATAAAAATAAATATAATTTCTTGACTAGGAGGTTGGACTTTGTTTGCAAATAAATACATTTACTCTTATTAAAACTTTTTAATTTTTGATCAAAAATATTTTATTTTTTAAATATAAATATTGAGTAATTTAATTAATGTTGCCTAATTGGTTCATAACTTTCTCTTCACCATATGAAAATTTTCCTATACCAATTTTCCGCTTACAAGTTAATTCTGAAGTGCCGATAAATTTGCCTGTTAACGTAGTAGAGTAAAAAAGATCTTGAAAAGGGAATATAAGGGGGTAGGTGGGTTTTTGTGGGAGTGAGATTACATTATGTGTTCCGGCGGAGGTTCAGGGTCGATTTCAACTTAGAAAACTCAGACACGGACAAGAAGTCAATAATAAAATTTATGCTATAGAGAATATTCATTTCTATAGTCGATGGCAATGGAAAGAAAGTAGAGTGAGTGAAAGGGGTGGAAATGGAAGCCAGAAGAGAAAAGGGAGGGTTCAAAGCTATATAGAAAAGGATTCAAGAGTGATCAGACCCCAAGTCAAGGAATTCCGAAAGAAGAATAAAAAACCAAATTTCATAGATAGTCTACTAGGTTATAATAAACAACTACTCTTAAAAAAAGAAACCAGTTATTATTTTTTTTTCAATTGTTTTTGTTCAATTTCCATAAATATCGTTTTATTTGTTTCCCTATTCTCTAAAATTATTAAAATCGAATTTCAACTTAAACTAAAATATATTTCCTTATTGTTATGCCTTGAAAAGTAATAAAATGAAAACTAATAAATACAATAATAATAATGAGAAAAAAAAAATTGTTTTACTTATTATTTGACCTAAATACCATGTGAGTTTATAATTAAAAATTCTTATTTGCTTGCTAGGGAGGTTGATACTATATATACTCCCTTGAAATTATTGAAATTAATCCATTAGTGAATTGGTTATTTATGTTGCCTATCTTTCATAATGAAATTTTCCACTCCAAGTTAGACTATAAAGACTAATTCTTTGTTATAAAAACACACGTACAAAAGTAAATGACGAATTTACAGTTCTAATAAATTCGAATAGTTGTATCTATACTGTTAAGAATTTTCAAGGGTAATATGTATGACGCCTATACCAGCTCGAGCTACTTAATTTAGAAGAATCTCATACTTTTTAAGCCTCTTATATTTGTATAACTGGGTATATTAAAATTCAAGCACGACGAGTATGTGAAAAACGATTGAAAATTCATATTTTTTTATAGTGTAGTGGTAGGGCATGCTGAGTACAAATAGGCAGATCCGTGGTTCAACTCCCAGTGAGTACTAGATTACATTAATAAATTAAAATTATTTAAATACAATTCTATCTCTCTCTCTCGTGGAAGGATCTATAAAAGTTTTTTTTACCTATTTTTGTAATAAATTCAAAATTGAATTAAAATATATTCAATTGATTTGAGATGGTATTCAATAATACAAGAGCGACAAAATTTTGTTCAAGTTCATCAAACATCGTCAATCATGAGTGTTGAATTAATTGACTATCGACTCTAATCACGGAGAATGTGTGAGTGATTGACGTAGATTGATGCAGCTTACCCCTTACCTCTCCCACCTAGCTAACTAGGCTTATATATAAGGACTGGCAAATTCTCAGTGACCACACTTTAATGATTGATTCATTGGCTTACAATCTTACGCGGTCCCAATTATGGAAATCCTTAATGATTTTCGGAAGTTGAATTAAATTTCTTATTAATTAACTAACAACATTCTTTTCTTTAAAATTTTGTTTCCTGAATTAGTTATGTGGGAGAAAAGTATCTAACTTTAATTATGGCTTAAAAATGTTGAATTTAAAGAATAGGGGTTAGAATCATTTTATAAATAAGTTTTTAGGTTTTTGACCTGTTAATATTAGATTATAAGACGCAACCTTCATAAATGTAATGAGAAATTATATCTTT
>JAKCPI010021072.1:0-12011 GCA_023213315.1 Euborellia annulipes
AATTGATATAATTGGAGGTTTACTTCTTTTAAAATCATTTGATGGGTTCACATTGATTAAACAAAGTATTTTACTTTATTATGCAGAATTTTGTGCCAGACAACTGTTGTGTGCACATTCTCACAGTTTCGGTCCTAAAGGACCATCATCAAGGCCTGAAACAGCCACAAATTGTTTTCTTAACCTTTATGCAACACCGGGCCAATCTTTCATATGATTACATATTCATTTTCTTCACAATACAATGAATGAACATCACAATTCATGGTTTTTCCAAAAAATTGTCATTAAAAACCAGTACATACCATGTATTCCTTGTCTCTTATTTAAATATATTTGCAAAGGGGGTGAAATGCCATGAATTATATATATGGAGTGGGAGAATACTTTTAATTTGTTTTTTAGAATCCCGACTCTGTCCTGTGTAGTGCAGATTTGAACCTGACAGAAATTTTTATAATTTATTTTAAACATATCGAGATTAATAAAAAGATTAGTTAACATGTATCAATATGAACAACTCAAATAAAAATGAAATATTCTTGCTTACTTTTGCACAAAATAAATAAATCAGTTATTATCAATTCCTTATTTAAATCTTTATGAAGGCAATTACCTAATGTCAAATAAGTAAAATATATAATTTTTTATTTATTTTATTTAGTCAAGAATATCTCATTCCATCACAACTGAATACGATTTATTTTTTTACTCACCATCAAGATCAGAGCGCGTCTAGAGTTAGTTTTTAAAGATTATTTTTACTTTATTATTACATTTAATGATAATATATACTTTTTTTATAATTAGATGGGAATATGCTTTTTCAATCAGACTCATTTTTTAATATAAAACAAACTGTTAATACATTTCATGACATAAACCAAGGCAAAAACATAGCAACAAGTTAAGTTAAGAAAGCAAAAAAAAAATTTTTTTGTTGCTATGTTTTTGCCTTGGTTTATGTCATGTGAATGTATTAACAGTTTGTTTTATATTAAAAATAGTCTGATTGAAAAAAGTTATATTCCCATCTTAATTATATAAAAAAGTCTATATTATCATTAAATGTAATAATAAAGTAAAAATAATCTTTTAAAAACTTATGTCCTAGACGCTCAGATCTTGTGGTGAGTAAAAATAAATGTATTAAGTTGTGATGGAGATCAGGGGCGCCGGAACGAATTTGAATCAGCGGGGGGCAAAAATTTTTTTTTAGAAAATTAAAATAATTTAATATGTTCAAATAGTAATAAATCAAAACAAATCTACTATAAAGCTTTAAAAATTTTAAATAAAATCACAATTTTAATAAAATTAAAATTTAAAAAATTTGCTAGTGATTTTATCAAAAATTTTTGAAAACATTTGAAAATAAATGAATTTCTTTACCTTTTAATTTTTTTAATTTAGAAGATTTTTATTTTTCAAAAGTAAAAATATATATCATTTTTTAAAAATAAATGAAATAAAAGGAAAGAAATTTTGCCCCCTCTGCCCCCCTGTAGGACGCCAGGGGGGCAATGTACCCTCTGCCCCCCCAGTTCCGGCGCCTATGGATGGAATGAGATATTCTTGACTAAATAAAATAAATAAAAAAAATATATATTTTACTATTTGACATTAGGTAATTGCCTTCATAAAGATTTAAAATAAGGAATTGATAATAACTGATTTATTTATTTTGCTAAAGTAGCAAAACCAAGAATATTTCATTTTATTTGAGTTGTTCATATTGATACATGTTAACTAATCTTTTTATTAATCTCGATATGTTTAAAATAAATTATAAGAAATTTCTGTCAGGTTCAAATCTGCACTACACAGGACAGAGTCGGGATTCTAAAACAAATTAAAGTATTCTCCCACTCCATATATAATTCATGGGCATTTCACTCCCCTTTGGGGAAATATATATTTAAATAAGAGACAAGGAATACATGGTATGTACTGGTTTTTAATGACAATTTTTTTGGAAAAATCATAATTGTGATGTTCATTCATTGTATTGTGAAGAAAATGAATATGTAATCATATGAAAGATTGGCCCGGTGTTGCATAAAGGTTAAGAAAACAATTTGTATGTTTCAGGCCTGATGGATGTCCTAGGACCGAAACTGTGAGAATGTGCACACAACAGTTGTCTGGCAATAAATTCCTGCATAATAAAGTAAAATACTTTGTTTTAATTACCGTGAACTCCATCGTACGGATTTAAAAGAAGTAAACCTCCAATTATATCAATTGATAATTTTCTCTTTCGTCTCCTCTTCTAAATGAAAAAAATTAGTTAGTTTTTTATTTTTTATCTTTTTTTTTTAAACACCTTTTTTTCTCATTCACACTCACACACACATTCACACAATCTTTTCGGCAACTCAGGCCATATAAGACATTATACGATAACCCTTATTAATTAATAATAATATACATATTGGGGGTCCAGGCATTTCAATTTAAGCCATTTGGTATCCATTTCGGACTGCCAGGGATCCGAACCCTCGACGTTCTGTACACATGCTATGGACACAGAGCGGTCATCAGCTTAGAGAAGGCACCTCCACTATGTATAACGCCCCTAAGGCATTTGATATAAATAGACTAAGCCCACCTACTATATCCTCTCGGCACTGAAGATGATGTGTGTTCTACGCATCGAAATATCTGCCAAATAAAAGGACGTCAGGTGGAGCTATAAATTTGCTGGTTACTATTCTCCAACGCCTTTACTCTACTCATCCCAGCCTACTATTCAATCTAAAATAATTTCAAAATAAAATAAAAATTTATAAATGTATTCAAATTATTTTGAGAGTAATTTCGCGGTGAAGGCTCGTATTTCCTTAAAGGGGGGGAGAGGTATGAAGGCATTAACCAGGGGGGTTAATGCCCCATCCCCTATAATGCACAAAGATATTAATGTTTTTTAAAACTTTTACTAAAAATTAAGTGCGTTCCGTTTGAGTTATTTGATAAATTTTATCAAATAGGATAGTGGGGTAGAAATATTTTAATGTGATTCTAAAATTTCTTATCACTGGGGCGGAATTAATTTTTGAAGATTTCGAAACTCTCATAAACAGATAATAATAACACTGGGTAACTTAGGAACCCATCGAATCCCTTGCAGAATTTTGTAGTGATTTTTTCATTAGGTAGAAAAGTAAGATATGATTAGTCCACTTAGAATTTTACTGGGGTGAGTTACCGCATCTTTATGTATATAGAACTAATCTCAATTCGGATTTGAATTTTTGCTTTCTCTTACCTATATGTTTAAGTTAATATACATATATATAGAGAGAAAGTATTGGATTCATTTCGTAAATTCGATGTCGAGACTTTGATGGATATACACGTTTTGAGGTACCCTGAATCCAAAAAATGGTTTTTGCGACATTGTCTGTCTGTGTCTGTTTGGGTTCAATTTAAAGCATGAAGGAATTGAGCTAGGAGGTTGAAATTTTATATTTAAGTTAGGCATCCCCCTAGGGCGTGAAAATAAGATTTGAGAAAAATATTTTTCTTCAGGAATGAAAGTTAGAAGAAAACGCAACCAGAATTTTTCTTTAAAAATATATTTTAACTTACGTTTCGGCCTTGGTCAAAGCCATCCTCGGAGCTGTTAGTGGTCATTCGAGGATGGCTTTGACCAAGGCCGAAACGTAAGTTAAAATATATTTTTAAAGAAAAAATTCTGGTTGGATTTTCTTCTAACTTTCATTCCTGATACAAATTCCACCAGCCATAAATTACCCTAATACCAGCGTTTTCCAAACTGTGAGTCGCGGCTCCCTAGTGAGGCGCGGGCTAGTCTAAGGGGAGGCGCGAATATTGGCCACCAGGACCAATTACGAATTTACGAATGAATTTTAGAAAGCTAAAGAACTATAGAATATCGTAAATATATGTTTTTTGCATTCAGGGATATCTAAAATTGTATTAGGGGTGACCAAAGCAAAAAAAATCTTAAAAATTTCGATTTTCTAAACTTTAAGCCGTTTGCGGCACGTCTAAATGACCTCCGATTGGGCTGAAACTTTAAATATATATGTATTATAACAATCTGCATATTTTTACGGGGTGCCGCGTTCAAAATAATTTGAACATTCTAAATAAAAGCCGTTTTAGAGCACATTTTCTATTAAAATCTATTTTGCTCTATTTTCTATTAAAATCTATTTTGCTCTATATCTCTAAAACTGTGCCTGGTTGGACAAAACTGAAATGATATTTGAATTCAGCATGAAAAATACTTCTAGAATTTCATATCTTTATTCTTGAAAGAAAAAAGTTCATTTTTGTCGACTAGTTTAATTAATAACAAAAATGCAAAAATGTGGTTTATAATTAAAAATTCCCCTAATAATAATAATTCAAACCACAAAAGCTTTAATAAACTTACTAGAAAGACAATTTTAAGAATTTCATAATTATTCAAAAAGCATTTTATGATTTTTTTATGAATATATCAATAGAAACTTTATTTCTGAATTCTGCTAGTATTTTTTCGTTGATGGTTGGCACTTGAGGGCTGAAAGTCTCTTTGTAAAAGTTTGAGTTCAATGTTTTTCAATGCTATATGGTATTTCGATAGGATTTAGACCTTATATATTATGGGAAGAGACACTTAACAATTCCCAAACGGACTTGATAGCCGCCAACCCAAAATCAAATTTCTAGCGCAGATGCTCGAAACGAAAATAAAATAACTAAGTGACTTGATCTCTACTGCCTTTAATTTTAATAATTTTAAAGACTTTCTTCTATTCCTTTTAATAATAAATTTCAATTGATGATTAGGAAAGCCTGGTGCAAATCGATGAACAAGAAATTAAAACGCTGGAGGTATTTTCAGGCCAAATTTTAATACCACTATATAGTCGACGTTTCGGGAGACTAAACGCCTCCCTTCATCAGGACTAATGTGGTTTCAAACTATTAACCCTCACTGGTTTAGTCATAAGAGAAAAATATAGTCCAACTTCACCTGCTGAATAGGCATTCATGAGGCGAGTTCTCAATATAATGTTTATATTATATCATACTTATATATAATAATTAGGGTCCGACCGAAACAAGATTTTCAGCCGAAACCGAAACCGAATATTCGGCCTCAACCTTAGTTTCGGCCGAAACCGTAACCGAAACCGAAACTTGTATTTCCTATAAAAAATTTTTTTCATTACTTTCTCTTACCTATGTATATATGTAATATATATATAGAGAGAAAGTATTGGTTTCATGTCAAAAATTCGATGTCGAGATTTTGATGGATCTTTACGTTTTGAGGTCCCCTGAATCCAAAAAAGTGGTTTTCGCGACATGGTCTGTCTGTGGGTGGGTGGGTGGGTGGGTGGGTGGGTGTGGTGGGTGGGTGGGTGTGTGGGTGGGTGTGTGTGTGTGTCTGTGTTCACTTTTAAGCATGAAGGAATTGAGCTATGAGGCTGAAATTTTATATATAAGTTAAACACCCCCCGGGACCGGAAAAATAAGCTTTTAATCAAAATCGGCCAAAGAGTACTAGTACTTTACTGATGTACTTTTTCAGTTTTTTTCGATTTTCTCAAAATTCGCTCTAACGATTTTGATTAAAATTCAAAAATCAATTATTTTTTAGATGCTCTTTCAAATGTATATTCTCGTTTTGCCCTCAAAATTGTTTGAAGACCACTTTACTCTTGCACTCCATAGAAAAGATAGGAGAAATGGTTGCCATGGTAACAAAATATAAATATTTTCCCATACTTATAAATTTTACATCTGAATTCAAATATTCCCTACTGCCGGGAACTAAATACATGTCGACACAAAAAATCTGGTGTGACAAGCACAGTACGCAACTTTCGATTACCGAAGGTAAGAGAAAGTTGTGTGCTGTGCGCCAGTCACACCAGATTTTTTTACTTTTTTTTTTGAATTTTTTTTCCCTCCCGTGAAAATCATTTTACCTTTTTTTTTAGGGAGACTAAAATTTTTTTCTCCCTCAAGAGCAAATTATTTGACCTTTTTTTTTTTTTTTTTTGCATGCGAGTCTCATCCCATTTTTTCCGACTCTGGTTTCGGCCACTTTTTGGCCGAAACCATGATTTTTGGCCGAAACTGGCCGAAACCGAATATTCGGTCGGTTCCTAATAATAATATATCCCAAAGAAATTTTGTATATTTGGAAATAAAAAGTGCGAAATAAATAAGGATTTATCTTTTATTTTAAATTTATTAATAATTATTTTTCGCCAAAAAAATTTTTTTGAAGTTTTAATTATATATAATGTAATATATATAATGTTTATATTGAGAACTCGCCTCATGAATGCCTCTCTATTAGCAGCAGGCGAAGTTGGACTATATTTTTCTCTTATGACTAAACCAGTGAGGGTTAATTGTTTGAAACCACATTAGTCCTGATGAAGGGAGGCGTTTAGTCTCCCGAAACGTCGACTATATAGTGGTATTAAAATTTGGCCTGAAAATACCTCCAGCGTTTTAATTTCTTGTTCATAATAAATTTCTTTATCTTAGATATTCAGATTTGTTTTTTTTTTTTTTTGGAATTTTTATTTATTAAAATTTTTTAATATAGCCTATCTATTTCGAGATAAAACAGAATATATTGATCATTGCACAAAAGCCCAATGTAATAAAATTTTATATATTTTTATCCAAGAAATTTTAGATAAAAACTTCCATTTTTTTTTTAGATTAAAAATATTCATTTCTTTGTTATTATTATAAATTGCAATCGAAAACGATCTCGTTTGTTATTATTATATATCTAACTATAGATTCAATATCCTTTCCGTTAGGATCTATATTATTTAGGCCTATAGAAATTCACATAGAATAAAATAAATGTCGGTATCTTTTAATTCCCCTCCCCTTTTCTGATGATGCTTTGCTTTTGCTGGCTGTTGATCAAAATCGAATTCGTCGTCGATTTATTTTCATATTTAGTTTTTAGAGAAACGGCTTCCAACAAAATGTCATCCCAATATTTTTTAATTTAGAAACCACTTTAAATACGTCGTTTATGCCATGGATAAATCTTCTTACTAATAAGAGCCGAGCAGCAGTCAGCAATTACCATACATTTAAATTAAATCAACTCGATTTTTCTGGCTTTAGGGCGGGAAAGGGTTCAATTGTATGTGATTCTCTCACACGACCGAATAGATAAATTTACAAATTTTTTTTGTTTGTTTTTTAATGCCATTTTAAGATAACTGATGGAGAGGGGATATTTATTATATTTGTATGTTTTTATTCTTGCGAAATTATTGTTATTTTTTTTTTTTTAACCAACAACTATTTAAAATGGATTTCTAGTTTGACTAACGGTCACGATTTAGATCAAAAGAAAACAGGAATTTACACATTTAGATTTATTTTTTTTATATAATAAAACGTGATTAATTAAAAAAAAAAAAAAAAAAACTATTTGAAAAGCTTATAAATACTAATATTATTTTTTGAAAGCGTTTATTTCTGAAAAAATTTTAACAAATTTTTTTTTATTCTTTGAAGTATGTAGTTTCATGGTCATGGGTGATTTAATTTAATAAAATATTTCATTTCCTTAATTAAAAAAAAAAAATTGGTGTGACTGGCGCATAGCACACAACTTTCTCTTACCTTCGGCAAGAGAAAGTTATGTTCTGTGCTTGTCACACCAAATTTTTTGTGTCGGCATGTATTTAGTTCCCGACAGTACGGTACATTCGATTTTCAAGATGTAAAATTTATAAGTATGGGAAAATATTTATATTTTGTTACCATGGCAACCATTTCTCCTATCTTTTCTATGGAGTACAAGAGTAAAGTGGTCTTCAGAAGATTTCAATCACAAAATGAGAATATACATTTTATTGAGAATCTAAAAAATAATTGATTTTTGAATTTAAAAAAAATCGTTGGAGCAAATTTAGAGAAAATCGAAAAAAACTGAAAAAGTGCATCAGTAAAGTACTAGTACTCTTTGGCCGATTTTGTTCAAAAGCTTCGTGTCCGTCCCATAGGGGTGTCTAATTTAAATATAAAATTTCAACCTCCTAGCTTTTTTTCGTTCTTGAGATATTTTGTTCACAGACACACACACACAGACAGACAGACCATGTCGCGAAAACCACTTTTTTTGGATTCAGGGGACCTCAAAACGTGTATATCCATCAAAATATCGACATCGAATTTTTGAAATGAATCCAATAGTTTCTCTCCTTATATATATATTAACATATATATAGAGGTAAGAGAAACTAACATACTGATTAGAAAATATGTCTAAAAATCTGGTGTGACTGGCGCACAGCACACAACTTTCTCTTACCTTCGGTAATCGAAAGTTGTGTTCTGTGCTTGTCACACCAGATTTTTGTGTCGACATGTATTTAGTTCCCGACATTACGGAACATTTGAATTCAGATGTAAAATTTATAAGTGTGGGAAAACATTTATATTTTGTTACCATGGCAACCATTTTTCCTATCTTCCCTATGAAGTACAAGAGTAAAGTGGTCTCAGAAGATTTCAATGACAAAATGAGATATACATTTTAAAGAGCATCTAAAAATAATTGATTTTTGAATTAAAAAAAAATCGTTGGAGCAAATTTTGAGAAAATCGAAAAAACTGAAAAAGAACATCAGTAAAGTACTAGTAATCTTTGGCCGATTTTGATTAAAAGCTTACTTTTCCGGTCCCGTGGGGATGTTTAACTTAAATATAAAATTTCAACCTCGTAGCTCACTCTTCATGCTTAAAATTGAATATATACACACCCACCTACCCACACACACAGACACACAGACAGACCATGTCGCGAAAACCACTTTTTTTGGATTCAGGGGACCTCAAAACGTGAAGGATCCATCAAAATCTCGACATCGAATTTTTGACATGAATCCAATACTTTCTCTCTCTCATATATATATATTAACATATATAGAGGTAAGAGGGAAACAGCAACTCATTAGAAAAATATGTCTAAAAAAATAAGTAGATAAATTTGTTCCAAGTTGAGAGAAATCGGATATGGTCTCTAATTTGCTATGAAGGTGGGATTCACTCCCGACACGGAGAAAAAAGCAAATGGACGGGAATTCAAAAAGCATTGAGATCATTGAAATTACTAAAGCCACTCACTTGTCAGTTGGATTTATTTGTACGCAGTGGCGCAACCAGGATTTGCTCCTGGGGGGGTTTCCGGGGGGGGGCTGATCTCAAATATTTTTCTGTGAAAATTTTTTTTTCGCAGAACCGAAGTTTTTTTTGCCTTGCGGGGAAATTTTTTCCAGTCCGTAAAAATATTTTACCTTTTTTTTTAGAGACGCTAAATTTTTGCCGCCCCGTGGAACCAAATTTTTCCCCATGTGCCGCCCGCGGAACCAAATTTTTTTTCCATGCGCTGCCCGCGGAATATTTCCTCTTTTGCGGAACCGAAATGATTATACTTTTTCTTTTCTATTTGTAATATATATATTTTGATTTTTTTTTATCTCCTGGGGGGGGTTAAACCCCTGGCCCCCCCCCTGGTTGCGCCTATGTTTGTGCGGTGTACGAAGAGGGGAAGCGTGGTCTCACTCCACCACTTCGTTCCTTTCTAGGGCTTTATGGTCATCTAACTATCAGGCGTTTCCATAGTTCACTCTAAACCGGAACTTCTCTAAATGCTGAATAAATGATATACAAAAATTAATTTTACTTTCTCTTACCTATGTATATATGTAATATATATATAGAGAGAAAGTATTGGATTCATGTCAAAAATTCGATGTCGAGATTTTGATGGATCTTCACGTTTTGAGGTCCCCTGAATCCAAAAAGTGGTTTTCGCGACATGGTCTGTCTGTGTGTGTGTGGGTGGGTGGGTGTGTGTGTGGGTGGGTGTGTGTTCAATTTTAAGCATGAAGGAATTGAGCTAGGAGGTTGAAATTTTATATTTAAGTTAAACACCCCCGGGACCGGAAAAATAAGCTTTTTAATCAAAATCGGCCAAAGAGTACTAGTACTTTACTGATGTACTTTTTTCAGTTTTTTTCGATTTTCTCAAAATTTGCTCCAACGATTTTGATTAAAATTCAAAAATCAATTATTTTTTAGATGCTCTTTCAAATGTATATTCTCGTTTTGCCCTCAAAATTGTTTGAAGACCACTTTACTCTTGTACTCCATAGAAAAGATAGGAGAAATGGTTGCCATGGTAACAAAATATAAATATTTTCCCATACTTATAAATTTTACATCTGAATTCAAATATTCCCTACTGTCGGGAACTAAATATATGTCGACACTAAAAATCTGGTGTACAAGCACAGTACACAACTTTCGATTACCGAAGGTAAGAGAAAGCTGTGTGCTGTGCGCCAATTGGTTATTCAAAATTATTCCAAGAAAAGGCGGGCGCTAAATACAAAAATTAGAGAACAGCTCTCCTAAAAAAATGATTTTCTTATTATGATGATGTGGTGTATGGGCAGCCAAGGCAAAAAATAAAATAAAAATCTATATTTTGTTGACGTTTCGAGCACTCTTCATTAGGACAAAAATTGATGTAGACCTCCAAACACTTCAAGAGAATATAAATTGGTAAAAATGTTTCTACACCAGCCATGACTATTTGACATCAATTTTTGTTCTAATGAAGAATGCTCGAAACGTCAACAAAATATAGGCTTTTAATAAAATTGTAAAATGGCTGTTTATATATTTATTAATCGTAAGGAAGGATAAAAAATTATTTAAATTCTTTTGGTCGACGTTTCGGACGTTAATCGCGTCCTTCTTCGGGACCAAATGTTGTTACAAAACACACATAGATGTTGCTGTGTAATATATAAAACGTTTGAACAATATTTTAAGGTCTATTTTTCGGCATCGAAGGCCATTTTAGGTCCCGTCCCCATTTATTATAGTTCAATTGATTGAAATAATTTTTTTTTTTCAAATTTATTTTTATCAAAAAAAAAAGTTCTATGTTTTATTATTTTTCTATTTTTCTAAAAATTTCTTTTTATTTCCCATTGGGCCAGTTTATTAAAATAAAAAAGGGTAATATAAAATTTATTCTGCGTATAAGTACATTAATTTTTGTTTGATTAATGCTCTATAATGTTTCGAAATTTTAAAATAATTCTTATTCAGTAATAATTAAAAAATAATATCATTAATTACGAAGATAATTAAACATAGATTGGTCAACGAATTGGCCTAAGGGAAATTACACCCAATGATTTCTCCTCATTTTCTAAAAAAATCGAATTATTTTTTTAACGAATTTACTACATTTGACTAACAGATTGCTACTGTAATCAGGAGCAAGCAATACGTCACCTTTATAAAGACCTCTCAAAAATATCTTTCAAATTTCATAATTTTTTTATTAAAAAAATAAAAAACTTTTGCATGATCCGGCAGTTCTAGTTAGACGCTTTGATATGCTTGATTACTAGTTATCTCTTAAAATAATTTATTAAAGATAGTCATGTAACCTAAAATGTAAATTTTGCAAATTATCTAATTAAAAAAAATAAATCACACACAACAAGAGAGAAGAGGGCGGAGATAAATAATAAAATTAATAATTTAAATGGATTTTGGTTATTTATTTATTTATTCTTTGAATAAAATTATTATCTTTAGATCAATAGCGAAAAGAGTGGAGAGGGCGAGGTGGGCCAGGGGGGTTGAATCAAAATGATACAATAAATTTATTTCTATTTTATCAAATTTTCCCTAAAATTAAATTTTTTTTTTGAATAAATAAAAAATAAATCGCATCGCTCTACCCCCGTCCGCCCCCTTGCACCCTCCAACTGCCTATTTCAATTTGTCTAATTTATTATATTATTATTATTCCATCGAATTGTGTATAAATAATAAAATTTATTGTTTTTAAAATGGTTTTTGTTTAGTGTAAACAACATTGAATATGCAACTTATCGGTTTGAAAAATCAGAGAGAGAATAAATGCATTCGATTTGCATCGGGGGACGAGTGACTAATACTACAACAACTAC
>JAKCPI010021073.1:0-20518 GCA_023213315.1 Euborellia annulipes
AATATCATTGGTTATTCAAAATTATTCCAAGAAAAGGCGGGCGCTAAATACGAAAAAATTAGAGAACAGCTCTCCAAAAAAAAATGATTTTCTTATTATGATGATGTGGTGTGTGTGGCAGCCAAGGCAAAAAAATAAAAATAAAAAATCTATATTTTGTTGACGTTTCGAGCACTCTTCATTAGGACAAAAATTGATGTAGACCTCCAAACACTTTCAAGAGAATATAAATTGGTAAAAATGTTGCTACACCAGCCATGACTATTTGACATCAATTTTTGTTCTAATGAAGAATGCTCGAAACGTCAACAAAATATAGGATTTTTAATAAAATTGTAAAATGGCTGTTATATATTTATTAATCGTAAGGAAGGATAAAAAATCATTTAAATTCTTTTGGTCGACGTTTCGGACGTTAAGTCGCGTCCTTCTTCTGGGACCAAATGTTGTTACAAAACACACATAGATGTTGCTGTGTAATATATAAAACGTTTGAACAATATTTTAAGGTCAATTTTTCGGCATCGAAGGCCATTTTAGGTTCCGTCCCCATTTATTATAGTTCAATTGATTGAAATAATTTTTTTTTTCAAATTTATTTTTATCAAAAAAAAAGTTCTATGTTTTATTATTTTTGCTATTTTTCTAAAATTTCTTTTTATTTCCCATTGGGCCAGATTTATTAAAATAAAAAAGGGTAATGTAAAAATTTATTCTGCGTATAAGTACAATTAATTTTTGTTTGATTAATGCTCTATAATGTTTCGAAATTTTAAAATAATTCTTATTCAGTAATAATTAAAAAATAATATCATTAATTACGAAGATAATTAAACATAGATTGGTCAACGAATTGGCCCTAAGGGAAATTACACCCAATGATTTCTCCTCATTTTCTAAAAAAATCTAATTATTTTTTTTTAACGAATTTACTACATTTGACTAACAGATTGTTACTGTAATCAGGAGCAAGCAATACGTCACCTTTATAAAGACCCTCTCAAAAATATCTTTCAAATTTCATAATTTTTTTATTAAAAAAATAAAAAAAACTTTTGCATGATCCGGCAGTTCTAGTTGGACGCTTTGATATGCTTGATTACTAGTTATCTCTTAAAATAATTTATTAAAGATAGTCATGTAACCTAAAATGTAAATTTTGCAAATTATCTAATTAAAAAAAATAAATCACACACAACAAGAGAGAAGAGGGCGGAGATAAATAATAAAATTAATAATTTAAATGGATTTTGGTTATTTATTTATTTATTCTTTGAATAAAATTATTATCTTTAGATCAATAGCGAAAAGAGTGGAGAGGGGCGAGGTGGGCCAGGGGGGGGGGTTGAATCAAAATGATACAATAAATTTATTTCTATTTTATCAGAATTTTCCCTAAAATTAAATTTTTTTTTTTGAATAAATAAAAAATAAATCGCATCGCTCTACCCCCGTCCGCCCCCATGCACCCTCCAACTGCCTATTTCAATTTGTCTAATTTATTATATTATTATTATTCCATCGAATTGTGTATAAATAATAAAATTTATTGTTTTTAAAATGGTTTTTGTTTAGTGTAAACAACATTGAATATGCAACTTATCGGTTTGAAAAAATCAGAGAGAGAATAAATGCATTCGATTTGCATCGGGGGACGAGTGACTAATACTACAACAACTACAGCACTAATAATTAATTTTAACTTTCTTTATTTTCCTGTTTGGTACATATTTTAATTTTTATACAGAGATAATATAAAATATTTTAATATTTGGTTGGCATCAGGCGCAATGCTCCCAATTCAACTCCCCCATGTTTGGACATTTTCGGTATATGTATATATAAGTTCACTGTATATATTTTTGAGGAAAAAATAAAAAAAAACCTCATGACCTTTAATTTGGTAAAGTAAGGTTGTATAAAAAGTGTATAAAGTAAAGTTTAGTTAAAAAGTAATTAATCCCTGATATTAGTTCATTTGGATGGATAGAGATTTTCGTTTTGAATTTGTTGACTAATTCTGCCATATATTTGTCTAAGTCCTCTACGTCGAGGGCGACCCTTATTATATTGTTGTTTATTAGGGAGGTGGATTGGCGATTGCTCTGAGCGTTTTGTTCTGGATCCTGTGCAAAAAGGTTCACGTTTGACTTGGAAGCGTGTCCCATCCAAAGCGGCGCTCCATAGGTAAGGTGTGTTCTTATCATGATCTTAAATAAGCCTATCTTCCACTCAACGTCGAGGGCACTCCTTGGATTCGTTAGCGGCCAAATGAGGTGACTTGCAGTGCGAGCTTTCTGTGCAACTCGTGGATGTGCTTTGCTCAGTTTAGCCGCCGGTCAAGATGGATTCCCAGGTATTTTGCATCAGGTAGCCATTTGAGCGTGTTTGCATCGAATACGATTTCCCAGTTAAGGTGTTTTTTCTTTCTTGTAAAGAGAATACTTTGTGTTTTGTCTGTGTTAAGTGTCAGCCTCCAGGTGTCAAAATATTCTTTTAGCGAATTCAGGTCCTTTTTTAGCCTTCTGACTAGACAGCGTATGTGCCAGTGTGAGTAGTAAATTGCCGTGTCATCCGCGAATTGCGCAAGTTCTGAGTACTGAGGTTTATGGATATCCGAAATGTATAACAGCACTAATAAAATGACACAATGTCAATTAGAGTGGGGGAGTCCCGATTCATACAAGTGAATGCATTTTTCTAAGATTAGGTCATAAAAAAGAGGGGGCGGGGGAGCCTCCTCAACTTTTCAAACTAAACTATATACCACTACAAAAAAAAAAAAAAAAAAAAAAAAAAACGAGTTACCTACTACCTTTTTTTTCAAACAGACACAGAAAATGCATTAGCATTTTATTAGTATTCAAATCATTACGAAATAAATTTTAATCTCATTAAAAAGAAAACGTGATTAATGAAAATTGCTTCGATAAATTATCTTAGTAATAAAAATGAAATTAAAATTCACCGATCGAGGCCTTTAATTAAAGAGATAATCATTTCAAATGATACATTTCAGGATTGTATATTTACTTGTATATATATATTTTTTGCTCTAATTGCATATTTTAATTCTTATTCGTGGAAATTGTAACCGGAGTTAGGAGGAGGTCAAAGGTAAAAAGGAGGGAGAGAGAGATTTATCCTCTCTCGCTCTCTCTCTTACAAGGCGCCCACCACCTGTTTGCGGATTTGAGATATCATTTTTCCCTAGCGTTAATTTATATTTTTATAAAAATCAGTAGATATTGAAATTATATAGTCTATACCAGTGGTTCCCAACCGGGGGAGCGATCGCCTCCCCCCCCCCCCCCCCAAGTGGGCGATTTGATTTTTCAGGGGGCAATAAATAAACGGGGGGCGATGAGTAATCATAGGGGGAAAAATTATTAGAGTTTACAAAACTTTAAATGAAAACAAAAATCAAAGAGAAAAATGTCCCATTTAGAAGATGACCAAGATAGAAGAGGGCAAAAAATTGTCATAAAAATAAAAAATTATGAAGAATCCAATTCCAATCGAGAATCGAAACGTCACTTTAGTTTCCATTTAATAAAAATTTACTGAAAAAAAATCCATTTTTCAAATTTTCTTCATAAAAATAAAATTATTATTAGATTTTTAAAAGATTTAGGTGGAGATATAAATATTATAAATCTTGCCTACTACTCCTAGGGTCTACTACTTGATAAACATTTTAATTTTGTAGGAAAATGCAGATCAAGATCACAGAATCCATGAATTTGATTCAATTTAAACTATGTAAATTTTGTGTATGTACAGCAGGTATAGTTCTGTAACATACAATGAAAATGATAAGGGGGCGATAGGTGTTAGTCAACCTCCAGAAAGGGGCGATGGGCCACAAATGGTTGGGAACCACTGGTCTATACCAAGGTTTCCCAAACTGTGCGCCCCAGGGCGTCCTATACAAAATATTACTAGTAGCTAACCTTTTAATAATGATATTCTAGTAGAATTAGGGCCGGTTGTTTCAGTTTTAATTGACTAACTATCCCTCGGATCTGTTGACGATGACTCGAGTTTTGTCTCATATAATTAAGCTAATCATAAGGTTAAATAAGAGCTCAGTTCGTAGCAGTGGCGGATCCAGAGGTGTTTCTCGGGGGGGGGTAATCTGGAGTGACTGGTCGCACAGCACACTATTTTTCTTAATTTCGGTAATTTAAAGGCTCATTCTGTACTTGTTTTCCAGAATATAAATACAAATCAAATTTTTAAGTATTAATTTTTAAAATTTTACATTTAATTTTTTTTAAATCTCGGGGGGGGGGGGGTAATTACCCACTTTACCTCCCCCCTTGTATCCGCCCTTGGATCGTAGTTAGTTAGCTAAGACCCAAAGTTCGGTATAAGGCTTAACTAATGGGAGAAATTAGCAACTTAAGACTTATTCTTTTATTTTTTTGAACATTTTTAAATTTTTGTTGGCCCTTGGACTTGGCGTAGTTGATAGCGCTCCTGCCTTGTATACCAGGGGTCGAGGGTTCGGATCCCAGGCAGCCCGATGATTTTAGAAAAAAAAAAGTTTAATTTGATTGCTGTCAAACTTTTCTCTCCCTTTCAATCCTTCCATGAGGTCATATATTTATATATGACAAAATTATAAAAAAACTCTGGTGTGACTGGTCTCACAGCACACAACTTTCTCTTTTTTGTAATCGAAAGTTGTGTTCTGTGCTTGTTCCACCAGATTTTTTTTTTGTGTCGGGATATATTTATTTAGCAAGACTGTGTTTTTTATTGGCGAGACCAAACATCCCATGGTCCCCGGGAATTGAACCCAGGATCTTCGGGGCATAGGCGTGCTGTCCATTGCACCAGGCCACCGGACTCTCGACCTGCACCAATAAAACTCACTTCCCCTTATATGCAGTTAGTCGCGCAAGTTACTAACAAAGTGAAAAACTTTAAAGAAAAATTTTTCCCTTGTCCGCTGTTTTTTAAACCAGTAGAGGGCAGACATTTGGGTCTGCTCTAACCCACTACTGTAAGCAGCGGTTTCACACGGGGCGGGTTTGAGGCAACTAGTTGATTCTACTAGTTTACTCAACTAATCGCCTCCCGGGTAAAAATGATTAAAAATGATCGAGGGATCACACGCCCACACCAGCTACTCAAACTTTAGAGACGAGGTTAACATTTTCTTCAGTTATTTAGGATAGTGTTAATATTGATATACATAAATTGATGGTCAACATCTTTATTAATTTTTTTTTAGATAGTTAACAAATCGTAAAAATTTTTTTTTTTAATTTGTGTAAAAATGGAAGAAATGAAAAAAGATAAAAATTTTACGATTTTTTAACTATCATTGATTTATATAAAAAAAAAAACAAAAAAATAAATAAATAAAAACCTGTTCTTCTACAACACTTTATTTATATCTATATTAACACTTGATATCAACAGAAGTGTTACGTGAAGACGTCGTTCTTATCTAAACATTGTCATAAAATGAAAATTAAAATAAATATTTTTATTATTGTCTCTAACCATTTTCCAAATATATATATATATATATAAATGAAATAGGAAAAACGTATGTATGTATGTATGTGTGCACGCATACGACTGACCCTTCAAACAGTCATAAATAGACCCTTTTGTCCCCAGTCGGTACCTCGCTTGAATTCAAGATCCTTTCCTTAACATCTTAACACTTGCATTGCAACAAGAAATATCCCAAATTGGCAATAAACTTGCTGCCGGAGGCGAGCAAGGGGATTCAGGGGGCGCAGCTGGCTAGGCAGAAAGCTCGCCTAAGGCAGGCTTTGCGACTAGTCATTTTATATAAAGGCTAGACGCTCAGACTGCCTAAAATTCGGCACATCGTTAAAAAAAGACAAGGTGTGCCCGACCGAGCCTGTTTGAAAGTTATTATAATATTTTAATTGAATAATTTTTTAAAGATAAATAAATAAATGAAAAAAAAAATTTGATTTTTTTATATTTTTAATATTTTGGCCATGAATTTAATTTACTTTGTTTTTCTCTTGCAGGCTTTTCAAGTTTGGGCAGGACCTGACTCGTTTTTGGTTTGCTGCCTTTATGCTTTTGTCCTGTAGTTAAGCCAATTGAGTTTTGCCAGAGAGGCTGTCCAATTGACATCAGCACTGCGCCGATAAGCTCCAGATTTTGTGAGTACTAATTTATTTTTCTTTTGTTTTCTCATCTTTCTAATAAATAAGCTTATAATAGAATCAGCATTTGAATAAAATTGATATAATAATATTGATATATTTTTACAAGAAATCACGTTTATTCTCACTGATACGATTTCTTCAGATTCACGGTTTACGGGAATTTTTTAAATTTATGTTAGGCAAGCAAGGCAAAGTTAATATAAAAATTTAAAACCTTGCCTTACTTTTTTATTTTTTTAATTTACTACTGTATATATATTTTCTGTAATAAATGAAAATAATTTTCTATATATATGTATATGTGAGTGTAAAATGAAGAGAAGAAAGAAAATCTTCAATTTTCTGGAAAATAAAAGGTAAATATTAATAAATAGAACATTAACTTAAATTTCTTATAGGCCTAATTAACTGATTAATACCAAGACTAATTTAATTTTTTTTTTTAGGACAGCACAATATATTTCATTTGAATAAATAATGATTATTTAAAGTGAAATGAGAGCAATTGTGATGTACAGTCGGCGCCACAAGTGCCTGATGTGGTTGAGAGTGGACCCTTGAGCATAGTCAACTAAAACAATATTTTTAAAATAAATAAATCATTTTTTTTTTAAGCAACTGAAAGCGAAAGCTACTTTTAAGCCAACACTTCCGACTTCTAAGCATTTTGGTTGCCTAAGCTCAAGGCTCCGCTCTCGAGTACATCAGGCACTTGTGGCGCCGACTGTACTTAGTTACATTAAACTTTTTAATAAATGTCCAGCATTAAAGAAAACCTCCTGGAAAACAATCAAGTTTTTTTTTCTTTTCATTTTTCTTGCACTGGCTGTTGTCTTCAACAAATCAAAACACACAAAATATTAAAATTATGTGAAATATTTTCTATTTAAATTTTAATTATAAACAAATATGAGTGATTTTTTTAAGAGCTCGATGACAAAACATGCTAAATTTGTTTTATTCTGAGATGGAATAATATTTTGCTAAAGGTAATTTTTTAATAATATAAAATTAATATAAGGCTCTAAATTTAAATTTTAATAATTACAATAGAATATTTTTCCAGGTGGATGATATTCTAAATATATTTTATTAAATCATCAATGGGGCAAACTTTACTACACCGAGGAAGGATCAGTGCACTTTAAACTCATCTAACATCGAATATGTTGGATTTTATAAACAAATCATGTCTTTCTGCTCGAAAGGAACTAATCTACCCTTCGTCACCTTCCCTTCTTTAGTGGTTTTCGAAGGCAAAAAAAATGAAATGGGCCGTATTAATCTTTCAGTCTTAGATATACCATTTTTATTTTCTCAGCTATTATATTCGATATTTAATATAGTCTCTTAAAGAAGGAGAAAATATTAGATTTATGAAAAATATACATTTGTTTATAAAAATCTAACTTTCATTCACTTTAATTATTCATGTTCCAAAGGCATTGGCAGATCCAGAGGAGTTTCTCGGGGGTGGGGGGTAATCTGGTGTGATTAGTCGCACAGCACACAATTTTTTCTTATAATCGGTAATTTAAAGGTGCATTCTGTAGATGTTTACCAGAATATATATACAAATCAAATTTTTAAGTATTAGTTTTAAAAATTTTATATTAAAAACACAATTTTTTTCCTAAAAAAAATATTTTTTCAAATCTCGGCGGGGAGGGGGGGGGGGGGGGTAATTACCCCCTTTACCCCCTGTATCTGCCCTTGTCCAAAGGTAGATTCAGATATTATTTCATTCGCTCTGATTTGGAAAAACGGGAAATGTTTACAGCCTCGTTGTCTATTTTTTTTTTCTCTCATCTTTGAATGACCAGATCATGGAATAAGATCTCTAGCTCTGTTTTAGTGGACTGAAATATTAATAAACTTTTTATATTAATATTATTCTATTAAAAAATTATAGAAAAAAAAAACACAAAAGAAAAAATTCTATTTTATACCCTATAGGCCTATTCTCATATCAAAACAAAATTTTATTAAAATAAATTACCTCAAATATATATTTTTTTATATAAACCATTTCAAACATAAAATAATATTTCATTCAATATGTTCAGTTTATAAATTTTATTTATTATATAAGAGATATATTTTTTTATATAGCCTATATTTTTATTTAAATATATTTGTCCCTTATTCATACACATATATTACAATATATAAGGTTACAATAGATTGAATTAGTTCGATTGGACTATAAACACGCTCGACCTGTCATTATTAGATTTTTTTTATTTATACTGTATATTTATATATCTATATACATACAGTTAAATATATAGATGGCCGAAGCCATTTATTTATCGAAATAAAAATGGACTAATTGTGATTAATCGATTTTACCGAAGTGTTTTGTGATTCCACCACGTAAATATATATTTCGAATTTTAGCCACAATAATTTGAATATATTGCTTGTTAGTATTGGCGTGCCTTGTATATATATATATATATATATATCGACTGGGGATTGCTGCACCCACTGTATGAAATGCATTTGCCCTTCAATAATTGCACTGACTTTAAAACCAGATGAGAGAGTGAGAGAATCAAGAAGATTTCTCCCTTTAATCATTTTAATTTCTTAATATAAAAAAATAGACTACAAATCCTTTTATCTTGAATTATAATATCAAGAGTTTAAAATCTCAACGAAATTAGGCTCAAAAGAATTCTACATTCGAATGAAAAAACAGTTTTTCCATAAATTTCTTGAGTTATAGTCAAAAAAATGGATTTCGAAATCTAATTCTATCTATAAAACTTTCAGAGTAAGCAAATTTATTATTGGTCAAAATTAAAAGATGATATTATATTAATAATTTTCATAAATCTAATATTTTCTTGGGTGTGGAAGTGGCTTTAATTACTCCAATTTGCAACGTTTCAGTTTTACTCTATTGGACCATCATTAGATATTAAGGCGTTCTCATATCAAGATTTCTAATGTTTCTGCGCCTTGAGATTGCCGATTTAGCAATATTATAAATAACTCCCAAATATCTGATGATGATTCAAAAAAGTACGATACTTTGTAAATTAGTTTGATTGGTGGAGAGACTTCTCCTTCCTGGCAGCCACCACCTGTTATTGATCTCATCAATAATTACGGTCACTTCCTTACCCGAAGAAAATAGGGCCTATGTATATACAGTATATTGTATAATATAAACGAAAATTATAATGCCATCTTTTAATTTTGACCAAGAATAAATCTACTTCCTCTCAATATTTTATTGTTGAAATAGAGATCGATTTTTTTGACAATAGCTCAGACCACAGAAGAAATATTTAGAAAAGCTGTTTTTTATTCGAATATATTATTAGTATAATACTTTTTAATCTTATCTCATGGAGATTTTAAACTTTTGATATCTTACATGAAAAATATATACCTGGAAGATGAAAATTATAATAACGATCGTCAGCAGTCGACTGCTGAGAAACACAGTGCCGAAAGACCGATAATTCAATTTTTGATTCAAGTCTACCTAACGTTGTCAAAACGTCTTCTCTTCTGAGTGTCAAAGTGACGAAAATATATTTCCATTCTCTGCTATTGATTCTGACCTATTTATTTGTTTCCTGGCTATTTAAATGTATATGTTTATAAAACTTTCAAACGCCTTTTCTCGAATTGTTGAATTTCGAACTTTAGCCACTAAGGTTCTCGGCAGGCGATATCATCGTTTAATTTAAGAATAAAATCTACTTCTTCTGAAAGATCAAGATTAATTGAATATCTGGTTGAAACTAAAACACCTTATCTAATTCCAACTGATTGTGATTTCACTTCGTCCAGCCAGGACTATTCATATTTATAAACACCGATGGCTACATGGAGACGTTCCATACACTTGGTTTTTCTGTAACATCTTTCTCTTCCAAAGGAGAAATTGCATCCTTATACTAGAAATGGGTAACACCAACCATCAACCCCTGTAGGAGGTCCCAAACACCCGAGATGCTTAGATGATAAAGCAAATGATTTACAACTTTGAAAGAAACTGGTAGTCTTCCTGATTGTAACAGTTAAAGTTTTTGCCGTGTTTTCTACTATTTCTTTTTTTTTAGTTTTTTAGGCATATTAGTAGGCCTTAAAAACATACTGATCATTTATTTAGTTTTTCTTTCTGCGTCGCCGAAGTGTTAGAATAGTAAGAGATGTGTAGGGACCCCTCGTTTTGAATAAAAAATTTTATTTTACGCTTTCACCATTACTTTTATTTTCATATAATTTATAAAATTTAAATTTGAACTCTTCTCTTAAATCGTTTTAAATCTAAATGGATTTTAAGCCTTCCTCTTTGATCTCTTAATCTCGCTTTAAATTCCTGCTAGGGAAATTATTATTTTTTTTTTGTTCATTAAATGATTGAGTAGGTGGGCAAGCAATTTCTCCTCTTATTATCTTAAGACCTACTTATATTAAGGAACTAACTAATTTGATACATTAATAATATGATGAAATTGTAATCGATGCGAAAAGAAAACCAGTTCAAATGTCAGGCCAGTTTACCAGGTACACATAGAGCTACGCGCGATTCGAAAGCAGCTGAAGGGGTGGGGGCAATTTATACTTGACCAAAAGAGGTCAAGATGAATTTGATAAATGGCGACGTTTTGATAATAATTAGATAAAATAGATTCTCATGTCTCTGGTCAATGTTTAACCGATGACAAATTTGTCGGACTTAATTGCGCCAACGTTGTACGTTATAACGTACATGCAACATACAGACAGACGTACGTGTCGAGTTGTTAACGCCAAGACTACTCCTAAACATCGACTTAATAATGTTTCTATCTAAAGAGAGATCTAAAATAAAAATTAAGTTGTCATCGATTATTACACTATTCTTTATTTAATGAAGGACCCCCATACTTAACATAACATGTTAAACAAAAGAGTAGAATACAATTTTTGAAGAGCGAATCTTTTTGTCAACCCGTCATTTTTTTGTTACGAATGTATTTTTACTTCCTCTTACCTATATATATAATTATATTAAATGTTCTGGAAGGTTTCCGCGACCGGATGCGAAGATAAGTTATCTCAGGTTAAGTAGCGTGAGATGTTGAGATTTACTCGACGTTTCGCCTTTACTTTTGGAGCCATTTTCAAGAGAGAAGAGGAGTTAGGGGGTAATAATGGAGGAGGGTTATTTACAGGGTGGCAGCCTTGCTGGTCTCCATGTCAATTTCAGTTCAATCAGAGGCGTGGATTGGTCTATGAGAGCTGAAGGAAGGTTTGTTGTGTGTAATTGTGTCTGTGTTCTGTTTCGGTTGACTACGTTGGGTTGCCCCGAGGTTAACCCAAACCGAACACAGACACAATTACACACAACAAACCCTTATCCAGCTCTCATAGACCAATCCACGCCTCTGATTGAACTGAAATTGACCTGGGGACCAGCAAGGCTGTCACCCTATAAATAACCCTCCTCCATTATTACCCCCTAACCCCTTTCTCTCTTAAAAATGGTTCCAAAAGGAAAGGCGAAACGTCGAGTAAATCTCAACATCCCACGTGACTAAACACGAGAAAACTTTATATATATATATATATATATACACGCCCGCACCAGGGACACAGATTTTTCTTCTGGTCACTTTCGATCTACTGTGTGTGACCCTGTTGCGGGCGGGTGTATCCCTCTGTGTCTCTCAAGGTTCACTAAGCAGACCTGCTGCGTGCGTGTGTATCCCTCGATCATTTTTAATCATTTTTACTAGGGAAAACAATTGTTTTTTAGATGCCCTTTAAATTGTACAGGGTGAGGCTTAATAAAGAGCCATTTTTAAAAGGCTGCTAAGTAAACTTGGTTAAAAAAAAATTTATATTATAATCTTAAAATGCATGAAAAAGCATTTTCTGCAATAGTAAAACATCGGTTATTTATTGAAGATAATTCCGGTAAAATGGCGTCCTTTTCCAAATCATGTGATCTCCCTAAATGGTTATATTGCATGGCCCTCTCGTTCACCGTACCTCAGCCAACATGTGACTTTTTCTTGTGGAGTTATCTGAAAACCAAAGTTTACCAAGATAACCCTTCTCGAACAATTGAAGCCCTGAAAGAGCGGATCCGACAGGAAGTAGTTCAAATCCCACCGGCAATGAGTCACTTCAAGGTCCGCCTAGAGGAATGTGTGCGTCTAAACGGACGCCATCTTACCGGAGTTCTTCTTCAAAAAAGAACCGATGTTTTACTTTTGCAGTGCTTTTTCGTGTATTTTAAGATTATGATATAAACATTTTTTTAACGAAGTGTTTTTACTTAATAGTCTTTTAAAAATCGCTCTTTATTATGCCTCACCCTGTATATGTTTACTTTTGTACTCTACTTGTGTTGAATACACAAGTCGTTAGTGTCTCCATGGTGTTTGTGTTTTAGTTTTTAGTTTCGTTATGTAAAATTAAGTGTAATTATTTGAGTTCCTATAATTTGCTCTCTAAATACATCACAGGAAAGAAGAAGAGTGGTTGTCATTTTATGTGCTGTGCGACCAGTCCCACCAGATTTTCTCACTGACAGTAGGTGTCTCTTAGATCATGAAGCAAAAAAATTTATTCTCTATTCCAGAAGACGAGTTTTAATTTTTGAATAAATGAAACGTTCACTTTTATTGAGAAGCTCAAGGAACATTTTTAAAGGCTTTTTAGAGATTTGTAACTCAATGGATATTTGCATTTTTTTATTCACAAATAGATCTTGGTATTTGATAAGTTTTTCTTCTAAAACAAATGAAGGGCGCTTCGATAATTAACTGTTCCTTGAGTAAATTTACTTAATGGCTCATGGAACTTTTTTATTGGACACCTTCATAAATTTATAATTAAAATCAGATAAGGTGTTTATTTAACAGCCTATAATCAGTTAAGTTAGTTATTAATATTTTTCTTTTCTTTTACCTATAGTATATACTTGTTAATATATAGAGAGAAAGTATTGTATTCAGAATTTCGATGTCGAGATTTTGATGGTAATTGGTCTGTCTGTATTTAAAATAAAGCATGAGGGAAATGAACTGAAATTTTATATTTAAGTTAGGTGCTCTCCTGAGGTGCGAAAATTAGCTCTTAAATAAAATTGTCTGTCCTCGGGCTTGGCGTAGTTAGTAGCGCGCCTGCCTTGCCCATTTGGATACCAAATGGCTTAAATAAGAATGCCTGGACCCCCAATAGATATTTCCAAACAATGGGTATCGTAAAAAGTCTTAAATGGCCTAAGTTGCCGAAAAAACTGTATATATGGGTGTGTGAATGGGAAAAAAATGCGATTGTTTAAACAAAAAAAAATAAAATCGCCGAAAGATCTTTATTGATGTACTTTTTAAGTTATTTTTTCGATTTTTTCTAACATAGATTAAATGATTTTGATTAAAAATCATAAGCCAATTATTTTTTTAGATTCTCTGTAAAATGCATATTCTCATTTTGTCCTCAAAATTGTGTGAAGTACACTTTACTCTTGTACTTCATAAGAAAGAGAGAAATGGTTGCCATAGTAACAAAATATAAATCTTTTTGCATATTTATAAATTTTACATCTTGAATAATAATGTACCGTAAACCGGAAACTAAATATATATCGAACCCGAAAATCTGATGTGACAAACACAAAACACAACTTTCAATTAACGAAGATAATAGAAAGTTGTTCTATGCTGTGCGACCGGTCACACCAGATTTTTTTTAATTCGTTTTAAGGTCTTTTTCGACATCGGAGGCCATTTAGACTCTGTTCATATTTATTTGATTTTGGAGTTAATTTAGAACAATTTTTATCTCTTGAATCTGGAAGCGAATAATTAACCTCTAGCACAAAAGGCGAGACTGATACCTCTGTAGTATGTTATATTTTCTTTTAATTGTTCTTTTCGACTTCAGAGGCCATTAGGGTTTTAATTTAAATTAATAATGGCTAGATGTTCAACCCGCTGATTCTTCGGGGTCACCAACCCGAAAGTAAGAGAAATTTGGGTTCTCTGCGACCAGTTTTTTAAATTTAAAATGAACATTATCATTGTTAGGACATAACGATTCTAAAAGAGACTCTCTCTGCAATTTTTTTTTTTTTTTATCCGCCCATCATTAATACCATCCCAGTATAAATTTAAACAAATAAATCAAATAGTATTTATTAAAAACAAAAACACATGTGAAATTAGGTATAATTAATTAATTAATGCTAATTTCATTTGGGTTTTTTGAATGAATGCCTATTCGACATGTGTATGCATTTTATCCCCCCTCCCCACACTCTCTCGTGCCAATTTAACTACAACCTTTTAAATTTGAACTTTTTTTATTTAAACTGAGCTCAAAATCCAAGTTGAAAAAACTTCTTTCAGCTTCGGATTTTATTGAAATTTAATCATTTAATCTATAAAAGATAATGAAATCTTATTATAAGCGATGGTCCATATGCATATATTTGCACATTGCATTAGCAATAATATAATTGCAATTATTATTATTATTAGTTGACTCTGTATAAATTACTAATTTCAATCAATTTAATTATTATTTTATCGAATTAATATCATCATATAATATCATTTATATTAATATGGTAATTGATATAATTAGCCCAAGATATTAATGATTGAAAAATGGAATAACTAACTAACTATTAGTGAAACTAAATAGGCTATCCATTTGAGTATGGGGGGGGGGGGGGGTAAATATTAATAACAAATGTATTTGAAATTTTATCTTCATTCAGTATTCATTCAGGCATATTACTTTCTGTATGTAATATCGCCTGCTGAGAATGCTGAGTGGCGAAAGTCCGAAATTGAAAAATTCGAGAAACGGCGTTTGAAGGTTTTATAAAATACATTTAAATAGCCAGGCAAAAAATGAATAGGCCAGAATCAATAGCAAAGAGTGAAAATAGAGGAAGTTCGGGGATTATGGCATACTCCGGTAATATGGAATACTGGCAAATCTCGGCTTGGTTTATCTGATGCTTGTCAAACATCTACCAGAATATGGTCGGCGACAGAATATAACGTTTTTTATTTCACCTGGCTGCTGTTTCCTAGGATGATTCCCGTTCTTCCTTCTAATTGAATATCTATAGCCATTAAACTCAACAAAGATATTTAATATTATACTGTTAGTTCAGTCAAATTAGCATTTCACTGCGGAATTTTTCCGAACAAGCCGAAAATTGGTACACACCTTCGTTTTGGCATTCTAAAGACTGGTACAAAAATCTCATATAATATCGTGTCTGCGTCACAAGATATTCGAGGTCAAAGGTCACGAAAATCGTTTTTTTTTTTGTGATTATCTCGTTTTCTATAGAAGATACGACATATAAGGTTATTATAAAACTTGTAGAGTATAAAATTACCTACAATTTTCATTTCAAGCATTTTTTCGTATCTTCAACCGTTCTCGAGCAAGTCTTTTTCCAGCCAAGTTGGACTTTTGGAAAGTAGGATTACTATGTTCCACATTTTGTAGTCAATGTTAACGGCCAAGCATGCCTCAAAGCCCCATCAATACCAAATGATTCGATGAAGACAGCGAGTACGTGTATGAAGTCCTCGAGCTTGTCGAAACAACTGTAACAGATAACGAGGATGATGTTAAAGATATCGACATTGACTTTGGGCAACCCAATGACGAAGACGACGACTAACAAGAATAATATGTCTACGATATTTTGTATTTGATCTTGATAAATGTTATTATAATAATTAAAATCATATTTTAATAGATTATTATTACTTAGCATATCAAAATATATACTTAGCTCCGTAGTTTACATAACGCTATTACATGAATTTCTTATTCATAAATAATAAATAAAATACTGGAGTACTTGTTATAAATAAATGAATTTATTAATAAAATGTATAAATAATAATAATAATAACAATATTTTAATGAAATTATTAGCTTTAAATAATAAAATATATTCTTGGCCCCGAATTTACTCTAAAAGGGTATATACACCTGTATACAGATGGGCGCTTGCACTCTCCGCGTTCTATCTCGAGAACGGTTGAAGATACGAAAAAATGCTTGAAATTAAAATTGTAGGTAATTTTATACTCTACAAGTTTTATAATAAACTTAAATGTCGTATCTTCAATAGAAAACGAGATAATCACAAAAAAAAAAACGATTTTCGAATATCTTGTGACGCCGACACGATATTATATGAGATTTTTTTCCCAGTCTTTAGAATGTCAAAACAAAGGTGTGTACATGGCCTTAGATGCCGAAAAAGACATTAAATAAATTAAAAAAAAAAATTCTTTTCAAAATCAAAGCGAAACCAAAAACTCATGTACAATTACACATTTAATAACTGTTTTTTATTAATTAATAAAAAAAAAAATTATATAAAATTTCCTGTCTTTCAACTTGTTACTAAAGTATTAATAATTGATGAGAGATTCCTGAATATCTTGTTCACTTATATTAATACTTAGTTGTTTATTATTTGTTCGTTCCTGATTTTAAATTCAAATTATTATTATTATGGTATTTTTCAATTTGAAAGAGAGAGAATTTATTTGATTACCAGATGATAAAATTGTCTCTTATATACATAAGATATTGAGAGATTGGTATCTCTGTTTATAAGTGACTAACTAATACATTTAAAATAATTAAGTGACAGATCACAAACTTGCTTTAAGGGAAAGTAGTTTTGAAAATTTGTTCAAGAAATAATTTACTATATTTATATTTAAATAATAATCTAATCGAAATCTCAAAAATTAATCATCAGCCCTGAGCCAGATTCAAATTGGAGAGTCATGAATATTAAATTAGAGACCAAAGAAAATTATAAACATAAGTTATTTAGTATGTGAAAAAAAAAATTTATTAATAAAACATTTAGATTTATTGAAATATGACAAATTTGAGATAAATTATAATATTGCAATAATTCAATTATTTTTACTTTCTCTTACCTATATATGTAGGCCTAATATATAGTGAGAAAGTTGGGATCATGTCGAAAATTCGATTTGATGGAAATACATGTTTTGAGGTCCCCTGAGTTCAAAAAAGTGGGTCTTGCAAAATGGTCTGTCTGTGTGTCTGACTGTGTGTGATGAAGTAATTGAGCTACAAGATTGAAATTTTATATTTAAGTTAGGTACCTTCCCGAACAGTTTAAATAAGCTTTTAAACAAAATCAGCCAAAAAGTACTAGTACTTTACTGAAGTACTTTTTCATTTTTTTTTTCGAATTTCTCAAAGTTTGGTCCTAGGATTTTGATTAAAGTTCATCAACCAAATATTTTTTAGTATATTAATAAGTACTAAATATATCTTGACACAAAAAAATCTGGTAGGATAGCACAGTACACAACTTTCTCTTACATCGTCGGTAATTGGTAGTTGTGTGCTGTGCGACCAGTCATACCAGATTTTTATTTTTATGATAGTAAAATTTCTCATTTATTTACGCCTATTTATTTATTTTTTTTTTTCAAAAAAATAAAGAAATGAACAAGAAGCGCTTTTTATTTTCCGCCTATCTATGAAATTTATTTAAATCCTAATGGTTAGTTTATTATAAATGAAAATACGTATTTGATTATCAAATAATCGTTTTTATATATAGAGAAACTCCATTGCCATTTAGTAAAAATAGACTTTTCGAAAAAGAGAGTCTATTTTTGATAGGATCCGACTGAAACAAGATTTTCAACCGAAACCGAATTTCGGCCTCAATCTTGATTTTGACCGAAACCGAAACTTGTATTTCCTAAACAAAATCCATATCACCTTTTTTTTATTTTTTATTTTTTTTTTTTCACTTTTGTTATTTGACCTTTTTTTAGGTTGCGAATCTCATTTGACATTTTTTTTTTTGTGAGCGAGTCTCATCCCATCTTTTCAGTCTCAATTTTCGGCCGGCCTAAAGTTTCGGCCGCTGATACCGAAACCGAAACTTCGGCCGGTTCCTAATATTTGACAAGAAGAAATTTATATTTCTTTCTATTTTTGAATGTAAATTTACCTTTTAGATTCTAACATTCTATAATAAACGAAATAAATATCGACACAAAAAATCCTGTTGAATGTTCCTCCACACCAGGTTTTTTCAATAGGAGAGAGGAGGAAGGCCACGCCCATGACTTGATGCCACTCTAAGTGATTTTATATTAAAATTTAATTTAATTTCTAGTTCATAATTTTTTTTTAATAATTACTCTATTAATTATATTTAATTAATAAATTTTAATTAAATTCCCCAAAAAATTATTTATATTCATTTTTTTAATCCCAACCAGACACTTTTTGGCGGCTTACTTAGTAAAGCATCTAATTTAATAAATTTTTCAGACAGAAACGATAAATTGTGCATATTAATGTTACGATAGTCTCTACGCGTCTATAATTATTCAAATTAATTTTTATAATTATCTTAATTATATTAAATTTCAAGTGGTCGACGATCGCTTATATTAAAAAAAATCTGGTGTGACTGGTCGCACAGCACACAACTTTCTCTTACCATTCGGCATGAGAAAGTTGTGTTATGTGCTTGCCAACCAGATTTTTTGTGTCGACATTTGTTTAGTTTCCGCCAATATATTAAAATCCAAGATGTAAAATTTATAAACATGGGAAAATATTTATATTTTGTTACCATGGCAACTATTTCTCCTATCTTCCATATGAAGTACAAGAGTAAATTGGTTTTCAAACAATTTTGAGAGCAAAATGAGAATATACAAGCGAATTTTGGGAAAATCGAAAAAAAATCTGAAAAAGTGCATGACCTCAGCAGCCGAGAGGACAAATTATAAAGAAATATCAATTTGTATTAAAAAAACTCCAAACATTCCAGCAGATGTGCGTAAATCGCGACTTTTAAAGACGTACTAGTAAAAATTATATAAATATTTTTTAAAAGCTAATTAAATATTTTTTAATAGTAAATAGGCTTATTGGAAGGAGATTAGGTACTAACTCCAAGTTGTACCCGAAACGGATTAAGTACGGCACTTTCTTTTCCAATGGAATTTATTAAATTAATATAAAGCCATAATTTTAAAGGCATAAAGACAAAAAAAAGAAAAAGAAAAAAAAGCAAATGAAAAATATTTCACATTATTGCATTACCTTCGCTTTCTATAATGAAGACTACATTTAATGATTGTGCACTTAAAAACTTGTTTTTCTTCAAAAAATAGAATTGAAAAATTTTGAATGATTGCAATACTTTTCTAACTTAAGATACTTAAAAATTTATATTTCTGTTGAAGAATACAATTTGAAAAATTTGACGAGATTACAATACTTCCATATGAAGAAAATAGTTTTAATTATCATTTTCTGCCAAAGAGCTTCTGAAAACGTATATTTCCGTTGAAAAATAAAATGTGAAAAATTTGACGAGATTACAATACTTCCATATGAAGAAAATAGTTTTAATTGTCGTTTTCTGTCAAATAGCTTCTGGAAACGTATATTTCCGTTGAAAAATAAAATGTGAAAAATTTGACGAGATTACAATACTTCCATATGAAGAAAATAGTTTTAATTGTCGTTTTCTGTCAAATAGCTTCTGGAAACGTATATTTCCGTTGAAAAATAAAATGTGAAAAATTTGGCATGACTGCATTACTTCCATATGAAGAAAATTGTTTTAATTGTCGTTTTCTGTCAAATAGCTTCTGAAAACGTATATTTCCGTTGAAAAATAAAATGTGAAAAATTTGACGAGATTACAATACTTCCATATGAAGAAAATAGTTTTAATTGTCGTTTTCTGTCAAATAGCTTCTGGAAACGTATATTTCCGTTGAAAAATAAAATGTGAAAAATTTGGCATGACTGCATTACTTCCATATGAAGAAAATTGTTTTAATTGTCGTTTTCTGTCAAAGAGCTTCTGAAAACGTATATTTCCGTTGAAAAATACAATTTGTAAAATTTGACGAGATTTCAATACTTCCATATGAAGAAAATAGTTTTAATTATCATTTTCTGTAAAATAGCTTCTGGAAACGTATATTTCCGTTGAAAAATTTAATTTTAATAATTTGACGAGATTACAATACTTCCATATGAAGAAAATAATTTTAAATATAATTTTCTGTCAAAGAGCATCTGAAAACATATATTTCCGTTGAAAAATACAATACAAAAAACTTATATTTCCGTTGAAAAATATAATTTAAAAAATTTGACGAGATTACAATACTTCCACATGAAGAAAATAATTTTAAATATAATTTTCTATCAATTTTATCAATGAGTCAAAAATTTACATTTCCATTGAAATGGGTAAATTCTTCACATTCGCCCTAATGCCTCTTAATAATATTACGATTAAAAAAAAAACTTTT
>JAKCPI010021074.1:0-14103 GCA_023213315.1 Euborellia annulipes
ATAGAATTAATAAACAATTCTTTTTTTGAATATAATATATTCTGAATTGATAATTGTTAAGAAATTTGTTTTAGAAAAATGACTTCAGAATTTTCTTTTCTCGCTCTTGGTCATGATCCTAATAAAAAGACCCAATTTACTATTTGTATATAATATATATGAACTAAACCTTTATGTATGTATAACCAAATATTTTTATAAGCCTAATTAATATTCATTTTATAATTCTATTTATTTTTTATTTTTTACTTTAGTATTTGTACGATGATACAAATAGACCAAAGTATAATAATAAGATATGAAATTAATTATTACTATTAAATTTAATGATAGAAAACTGTAAGAATATTGATATTATAATCAATAAATACCTGAGATTGTTATAAGTAATATCTTTATTCGATATATTTTTTAAGGCAATATTCAAAATTGAAAATGAGCTAAATAATGAATTAGGAACAAAACATGATCGAGGGTTAAATGAATATTTCCAAATTTATAGAAAAAGCAATTTTACTATAATACATTTTTACAAAATTAAAACATTATTTATGTTTAATTTTTTAAATGTTAATGAAAAGTGAAAGAAGTTTAATAAATAGGGCTGTCTTCTAAATTCTCATCATCATCATCTAAATAAGTCTCTCCATTATCAAAATAGTTATTCATATAATCTGTTCCCAAGTCCATTTCTTCGTCAATGTCTTCCTCTTGGCCCTCGATTTCTTCAGGGTCCTTTCTTCGCCCTCTTCATCGTCCTCCCCTTTGTCATCAGTTTCATCCAGATCTTTTTGTTCTGCTTCTTCCTTTTCAAGTTCTTCCAATCTAGAATTAATAAGGCAATAAGATTATTAATTAATATTATAAAAAAGAAAATCATTTACTTACCTATTAGTGATGTCGCTAACGTTTTTCTCCACCTTGGCTTTTTTAATCTTGGTTGCCAGAGGCTTAGTTTCCCTTTTTTTGAAGTTTGCGGGTGCAACTCACGTGGAAGTCGCGACCAATCAAAAGGAGCATTTGCCAGACGCTTCTGGGAGGCGGCAATTGTTTGATATTTATCTGAATATCTCTCAATGTCATTTTTAATTACAACAGGTTGAAAGTAAAATGGAGATTCTTTGACATAATCAAGAAAGTCGCGATTGAGAGCAAGGAGATATTCATCGGTGTCGGTACTCTCTAGCGCCAGAGGCGGGTGCACAAGGGGTGGGTATACTGGTGGTGGTTGGGAGAATTCGGCAACCCCATGGCCAATGAGATCAACGTTGAATGGAAATGCTGGGTTGCTGTTCGATTTGCCGAAGGCGGCTCCGCCTGCAGAGCCTCCTCCGCGACCCATTCCTCGGCCTGCCATCTTTTAAGCCGTTTGGAGACGTTCCTTTACAGGCTCTTTTTTCTCTTCTTCAGAAGTCTTTACGAAATCCTCCTAAAAACCATTCAGACAATGATTTGAAATAAAGGTCATGGCAGGTCTAAGGATATAGAGAAAGAAAGGAGAAGAATGAAAAAAAAGTTTTTGTTTTTGTGAATGTTCAAGAAAAGGATAATAAAATTATTTTCCCCTTCAATTGTCGTGAGTTATTCGTGTTCTTGCTACAAGGTGCTTCGAAATATTTCAATTATAGGCAAAACAATATCTAAATAGAATATATCTACTTAGTATGTTGTATGGAAAAAGTGATACGAAATTTGAAAATTCGATATATCTTAATTTAAAATAAATTTCGAACAAAAATTTGTCTAAGAAATAAGTCAGTTGCCACGTTGGAGAATTCATAGGGAAAATTATCTTATATTTATAAAACGCCTTTCCTCACAAGATTATAAAATTCAGAATTCAGGAGGATTCTCTCTTAGCCAGAAAAAGTTATTTTTTTTAATCAAGATTTTAATATCTGAACATTTCAATGAAGTAAAATAAAATTTTTTTGATCGCAGTTTCACTAATAAATTAATGAATGTATGTAAGAAACACGTTTATTGAAGTTAAATAATAATTTATACTTTGGTCAGCCGAAATGACAGAATCGTCGAGGTCTGGCTGGGGAAGGAAGAAAATGTATTTAATTAAACGAGATGATTCTGATTGGGAAAGGTTTCTAAAATAATTTACCTTGTCGTAGATTACTTTGATAATTAAAGAGCAACTCGGGCACGTGGCAACTTCTTCACCAGCCTCTAATTCTGCCTGAAAATAAATTATTGATTAAATTAAATGACTTGGATAAAAAAAACAAATTATATTTAAAAAAAAAAAATAAACTTGTCACATGCTTTAGTTATTTGGAATTGATCTCCGCACGGGCAAGGGTAATAATAAGTTTCCTCCTCTTCGTCGTACTCAAAATCTTCAATTTCTATTTCATCGTGATATATTGCCATTCTAACATCAATCACAATTTAATTTACAATTTACAAATGAAAATAAAATTACAATAACTTTGCTCACATGTAGAGAGAAGAAATATAATGAAAACATGACCAACGTGGAAAAAAGGAAATTACCAGACAATATTTTAATTAAAATTATTTAATTTATTGTTAATAATTTATAATAAATTATTAGCAATTATTATTCATATTATTACCAAATAATATGAATTAATATAATTATTTAGGTAATAAAGAAATTAAAGGCGCCAAATTTAACATTGCAGATACTTTGTCTTGGAGCAAGAGTAGCAAGGGAACAAATGAGATATGCTATCAAGAAAAGATACAGTGGAATCTCTAATTCGTTCCAGAATAAAACTCGTAAAGCGAAACAATTTTTCTTATAAAAATTAATGTAAAATACGATAATTCGTTCCATGTCGAAAAAAACATTCACAAAATGTTATGGATAACGTTTATTCGAAGAAAATTAGTTACATATTGTTAAGGAGAGTGAATCATCTTCATCTATTTCTGATTATCTTCCTAATTCTTAATTCAATTAATTTTTATTCATGTACAGTGAGGGACAATATCAAGTTCCATCCTTTCGTTTTCTACATGTGATTATTTCTTTGTTTTTAAAAAAATATATTTTTTAATGGAAACTTGTTAATAAATCCGTATTTTAATAAGCAAAAGAGAGTTGAGATTTTCGAAAGCATCATAAAATACATCCTGGCAAACATCCAAAAAAAAGCATACCCAGCACGCACTCATCTATATTTACTCGACGTTGTGTTTGGATTCGCTTGACGTTTTTTATTACTTACATATTATTAAGATAATGTCTTTACAATTCAAGGTAAATTAATGATGATAGATATATATATATATGGTTATCTCAATGCTTCAAATTTTCTTTTGTTTAATTATTAAGTTTAAAAATATAAAATTGAATAAGCTGATTGAAATGTTAAATGTTTTATTTGGTTCCACACGGTTTTTTTTTTTTTTTTTATTTTAAACATTCACACTTTTTTCTCATTCACACTCACACTCACACACACATTCACACTGTCTTTTCGGCAGCTCAGGCCATATAAGACATTTACGATAACCGTTATTTATGAATTTATATATATTAGGGTCCAGGCATTTTTATTTAAGCCATCTGGTATCCAGATGGCTTAAATAAAATCATCGGACTGCCTGGGGTCCGAACCCGCGACGTTTGGTATATGAGGTTAGCACGCTAACCTCTACACCACGCCCCGCGGGCTTTCCACACGGTTCCTTTTATTCAGCCTCTTGAGATCCAATATTCCAATCCAGTGCCTGCTTGAGGATTTGTTTACATTTTTATTTAATGGAAAAGTCCCTCAAGCCCAGGATTTGAACACGGGTCTTATTTGTAGAAGGCATCCTAGTCCACTGCTCCGAACCAGCGCTGGTTTGACTATCATTGACATTTGTCAACAACTTTAGCTCCTCGGCCTCGGCGGGATAAAAATCGAATATAACAATGACTTTAAAAAAATTAAAATGTGGTGGTAAAATATCTAATAGAAAAAATTTATTTTGTAGGTTTATCAAATCAAATATAAGAAGCTTTAAAACAAAATTATATAAGAAATTGAGAGCAGTCGAATTATTTAATAATATAATAGGAAATGAATGAAAGTGAGAGTTGAGAGAAAGCTTTAAAAAGATGAATTTGGATCCTTTTGTTAGTCTCTTAGTAATCCTTTGAGAAGAACGATGTTTTTAAAAACATTTCATATGGTAAATATTAAGTGAGTTTTATTTGAAGCTCCCAACAATAAACAAAATCATCAACTCGTTTGTAAACAGATTTGCAAATCCAACCTATTCGCGTTTGAGTTTGTTTTTTCACAAACAAAACGAGCTCTGGTAGCTTTTATATTTTATAAGGAAATATCAAAACACGTTTCGTTCCATTCGGCGAAATTAATTTACATTCTCAGTTCTGTTTGATTTTTTGTTTGTTTGTCATTCGGGTCTCTAATAAGCTTTAAAAAATAATAGATTTCACATAATTCAGACTTGTTAGTATACAATCATAAATAATGATGACTAATGGACGTTTATTGTTGAGATATCACCAAGTATTTTCCTAATTGATTAATTTTTTACCTTCTTATAAAGTTTTAACTACACCTCTCTCAGGGGTCCACATCTTGTGGGCGACCACGAGCTGCCCGAGCTAGGACAGGCATTCCGGTTCTTTGTATGTCTGTCTCTTCCTTCCTCTTTTCAACAGGCGACAGACCGTGGGACGGGCCGGTCTGTTCTATCCTTCTCGGTCGCAAAAACACATGATAGGATTAGAGGGAAAAAAGTTAGGTCCGCCGACCCCGCATCGCGGGAATAAGGCGAGGACTAAAGAAGAAGAAGATAAAGTTTTAACTAGAGACAGCGGTTACTAGTTGGTGCTTTTCAAATATCGTCCTATTGTCAGTCACTATATCGATATTTGCGAGATGAGTTTGTGTTTGATTGGCCCTGGACTCGAACCAGAATTTCCCTTAAGCTAACTACGAGAGTGGCACAAATATATCAACAAAAACTGATCTCGCAAATATCTGACAGCTTTAGAATTTTAATTTCTCTATTGTATAATAATTAAGGAAGCATAACGAAAGGTAATTAATTAAAAATTCTTTTGAAAAGAACAATTCCAGAGGAAGAAAAGGCTCCGAGACACTTTCTAGGGCGGCTCTATTCGAAGCAAAAGCAAAGGAACATCGTGAAAGGCAGAATGCCAACCCTTTCAGCGAGCGATTTCAAAAAGGGACAGCGCAGCTGCTTGAACGGGAGGACCACAATTACGGAAGGTACCGTAAAGGGAGCTCCCAAGCAACCAATAGGGATGGTTAAAGCAGTTAAGCTTGTTGTTTTAACAGGCCCAAAGCTGGATCTTTAACGGCGATGAGAGGACACAAAGCGCGGAGTCATGTGACCAAAGAACTCCGCGAATTATGCGAAATCATCTCAGAAAATGGAGAGCTATTGGAAGATGGAACTGTCGGCATCTTTTTCGGGCATCTCTTTCACGTAATTATATTTCTCTTATTGCTAATACGAAAAATATTTCATACTAATTGCTTAAAATTCATCTAATTTAGATTTACACACACATTTCTAATAAAGTAGTCGGGCTTTTGTTAAGAGCAAGAAAACAAGGTCTGGTCATATTCGAGGGGGAAACTCTTTTCCAGGTGATATTTGCTATATTTATCATAGTTTATATAAAAATAATTGTATATCCATTATAGGGCCGCAATGACGAAGAGCCGATTTTACTAACTCGTCCTATTGAAGAGGTTCGTGAACATTTTAGACAAGTGCAAGAGGAAGAGGATGAAATGTACGCAGCAGGCGACTGCCCCCCTCCACCGCCTCCCAAGCAATGAGATTATCAGCGAATATCCCAATTTTTTTTTATTTATAAAAATAAGATATATTTATATATATAAATGTGTTGTGTGTGTTCAATTGAAAACATGAGGGAATCGAGCTAGGGGGTTGAAATGTTATATTTAAGGATTTTTTCGATTTTCTCAAAATTCGCTCCAACGATTTTGATTAAAATTAATAAATCAATTATTTTTAGATGCTCTTTAAAATGTATATTCCCATTTTGCCCTTAAAATCTTATGAAGGCCACTTTTCGAGTGTACTTCATAGGAAAGATAGGAGAAACGGTTGCCATCGTAACAAACAGGGCCGGAACTACGAGATTTTTTAGGCGGGGCAAAATTTGCCGCCCCTCCTTAAAATTTTCTATACAAAATTCATATTATTTTACCTTATACGTACGTTTAGACGTCGCTCCTGAACCCCCTAAAATCTTTCTTTAATTGCCGCCTCTTGATATCTGCCGCTGAATGATTTTTAGAAAGCCAAAGAACTATAGAATATCGTACATATATGTTTTTTGCATTCAGGGATATCTAAAATTGTATTAGGGGTGACCAAAGCAAAAAAATCTTGAAAATTTCGATTTTCCTAAACTTTAAGCCGTTTGCGGCACGTCTAAATGACCTCCGATTGGAATGAAACTTAAAATATATATGTATTCTAAATACCTGAATATTTTTACGGGTTGTGGCGTTAAAAATAATTTGAATATTCTAAATAAAAGCCGTTTTAGAGCACATTTTCTACTAAAATCTATTTTGCTCTATATCTCTAAAACTGTGCCTGATGGAATAATTGTAACTACATATCTGAATTCAGAATGAAAAAATGTACTAGGTTCACTAATCAGATTTCTTGTGAAGAAAACCTTGTCGACTAGTGTAATTTTTTTTATATACTGATAATAATATAACGAATTAATATAGATTACAAATTGAAGATTAAAATAAAGGAAAGAGCGATTGGAGCTATATTTATTTCGTTTATTAGTCAGTTCAAGCCGACGTTTCAGTCAGATATGCGACCATCCTCAGGGCTGAAGTGTGTCAAAACTCCTCAAAATTTAAAGATAGAATACTATAAGAATATTGCCTGGCAACTCCGAAAAAAGCAACACTCACCACAATCGTTGCCAGGAGTGGCGAAAGCTAGGGATTGGCGACCTCGAACAATCAGCGTGTGGAACGTCACCCGGTAGGGCCTATGTATCTTAATTTATTAAATAAAATTCTAACCCCTAAATAGCAGCAGTAGCTGAAAAAGGTTAAAAAAATAAAAAGAATATTGGTTTTAATAAAATAAACATCGATTATATGGACCCTGTTATTCAATGGTGTGTCAAAGACCAAACATCGAGTTTTGAGAAAATCAACATTAAAGTTTTTCTGATTTAAATTGTTTTGATTAGATTATATATCATTTTTTTTGTCAATTGTGCAAGTAAATACTGTAATTATGGCAGATATTCATAAATTATCTCTAAAATACGACTAATTTAGAGAAAAACAATAAAATATAAAAAATTATTTTTGCAAAATTCTCTAAGTCCAATTTGCAATTTGCAAAAATGCTTCAAAGTCTCTTGATAATAAATAAAATAATTTTAGGTTATAATTCAAAAATTAAAACGAAGATATTATTAAAGTTCTTTTATGGTTATATTTAATACTAATAGCTTAGAAAATTTTTATCAAAATTACATTAATAAATTTTAAATAGTATTAGCGTTTTAAAATTAAATACAAAGTGATAACAGAATTTTCTCATCAATTAATTCCTGAATGGAAGTGAACATGGCAACAGTAATTCAAAGTTATAATATGCTTTTACATTAAATATAAATTTTTTTTGGACATATTTCATAAAAAATACTATTAATTAAAGCATTTGGAACAATATTCCGTGCTTAACTCAATTTTGAATTTTTTTGGTCTTTGACACACCATTGCATAACAGGGTTCATATATAAGTATATATTTTTATTCGATATATAAAAAACATTTTTAAGGCAATATTCAAAATTTTAATGAGCTGATATTGAAATTTAAGAAGAATAACAATAGCTCCTTTCCCATGATTCAGGTTAGCTCGATGTCTCAGAAGAAGAAGAAGAAGAAGAAGGTTCGCTCACGTCGGACTAGAAAACATTGATTAATTATAAAAGAGAAAAAATATAATTTATTTAAATAATATTCCTTCCAATGATTTGCGATAAAGGTGCTACGAAATATTTCAATTATAGACAAAACAATATTTAGAATATATCGACCTGCTTCATTTACATACGTTGTGTCGAAAAATTGATACAAAATTTGGAAAATCTATCTATCAAAATTTTAATTTAAACATTTACCTTCGGGATGTTTACTTTGACCTTTAAATTGCATTTCCGACAGGTGGCTATAGTTACATCCTTCGATACATCTTCCTAAAAATAAATTATTGATTAAATTAAATCACTTGGATAAAAAAAAAAATACAAATTATATTTAAAAAAAAAATAAAATCAAAAACTTGTCACGTACGTACATTACTTATTTTGAATTTATCTCCACACGGGCAAGGACAATAATAAGCTGCTCCGTCGAACTTAAATTTCAATAAATTCATTGTAGCGAGATATTTGGACATTCTAAAATTAATCACAATTTAAATTGCAATCTACAATTGAAAATCAAATTACTCACATGTATAAAGCGAACTGAACCCGATCAGTCAGACTGACAGTCTTAGAGAGAAATGATTTTTTTTAGTAAAAATTCTGGCTAAGAATGATTAATCTTAAGTTTTTTTTTCTCTTTATTAAGTTCGCAAGATAATTTAGTATCAATTTGATAACAATCATTGCGCAGTAAATTATTTTTGAGATAAAAGGAATTAAAATTTACCGTAACTATACACGGATCATACATGAGAATTTTGATGTATTTTTTTGAAAAAAGGTTTCTAATAGCGTCAAACCGGGAATGTCTCAGATAATTTTCAAAAACTCTTGAGAATTAATTTTTTAATTTCAAAAATTTTCGCCGTCCTGACATTTCCCCATTTGGGAACTCAACCAACAGCTGATGATCTTCTATATATATAATTGACATTTCTTTTTTTGAGCCATGTAGTTGATTTCCATAAAATTGTCTCTAGTCCTTACAGTGGCGTAACGTTTTTTAGCTGCCCTCCCCCCCCCCCCCCGGCCTCTCAAAGAGAAAGTTTTTTTTTTTTTTTTTAATCTAAATTTTTCCGTTTTTATCGGAGCCCTGAGGAGATACAATTTTTAGCCCGGCCTGGCCCATGGGCCCCCCGCATCGTGGGGGGTGTATGTTACGCCGCTGAGTCCTTATACTTGTAAGAATTGCAGATGAAGTATTTGAAATTTCTTCTTCTAATTCATTTCTGCCATTGGGATGAAACGAAGCCGGGTAAATCAAATTAAATATTATACAATCAAACCTCTGAAGCTGAAAAGGGAATTAAAAAATATATATTTTTTATTTATAAAATTGCCCCGCGGCGCCCCAGGGTTCCGCGACTATTCTCTTGGGGCGTCGAGAAGATTTTTTAAATATTCCAAAAAAATAGTATTCACCTTTAATTTTTCGCCATTAGTCGAAAAATAAGTCAAGGATGAATATTTTCAAATTTATTTACTTATAATAAATAATACACTTTTTACAATTAAATAAGAATAAGAAAGAATAGCTCCTTCCAGGAGATTCAGGCTAGTTGTTTGTCTCCGAAGAAGGCTCGCTCACGTCGTCCTAGAAACCATAAAAGAGAAAATGATACAAAATTTGGAAAATCGATTTATCAAAATTTTAATTTAAAATTAAATTCAAACAAAAAAAAAAATTAATATTTGTCTTAGGGGGTCACTAGAAGAGGGCGCCTATTGAATTTTTCGGGGGGGGGGGGGGGAGGCGAACTTAAGTATCCCCCTCCTCCATTCACAAAAATATTTTTGAAATACCGTATATTCCTGAACCCCGAAGAACCTCTCAAAGACAAATTTTTTTTTTATCTCAATTATTCCCTTTTTTCGGAGCCCTAAGGGCCCTTAGCCTTCTCAAAGACATATTTTCATTCAAATTTTTCCGTTTTTTTTTTCTGGAAACAATCAGAAATCTTTATTAGGTGATAAATTATATAGAAATGTTTGTTATAATTATGTGGGTGCAGTAAATGCCATATAACGTAAATTTGGGAACGAAAACAAAGGGGATGCTTGGTTTTAAGAAAATTTTGGAAATTCTCAAAGTTCAAAGGCGAAGTGTTCCTCTTTTACAAATGAGTTCAAATTTTGCACACATTATTTTTTTAAAGCAATGGAAAAGATCTACTATTAAATCTGCTATTAAATTTCTAGAAAAAAATTTGACCTCCATAAATAAGGACCGCCCTAATGTATATGTATATATATATATATATATATATATGCGAAGATAAGTTTTTAAGTTAAGTTAAGTTACTCAGTAGTAAATCTCAACAAACCCCCGCGACTTAACCCGAGAAAACTTATCTTTGCATACATCCGGTCGCAGAACTTATATATATAATAATAATGAACTCACCAGGACTGTAGATTAATATTTAGAAGATGAGAAAAAAGTCAATTCAGTCCTAGAGAATTTCGAGAGTGGAACATGTATATATTATAGTAAAATAATATATTTATTCTCTCTAGTTGATATATAAATAATCTCAGACCTCCTGCGTTTCGGCCGCTGTGCTGCGTGCCTTCTTCAGTGAGATCAGGATCCAGATAATGCAAAATAGTTTGTTTTGTTATTATAAAATATTATATAAATTAGTCAAAAATAATTATTTGTATATATATACCTTAATGGTGAGTAGTTTGCATTATCTAGATCCCTTACTTTTACAACGCAGGTTCCCACAGTAGTAGATAATGCAAACTACTCACCATTAAGGTATATATATATATATATGTGTGTGTGTGTGTTCTGGAAGGTTTCCGCGACCGGATGTATGCAAAGATAAGTTTTCTCGGGTTAAGTCGCGTGGGGTGGTGAGATTTACTCGACGTTTCGGCTCTCTTTTTGAAGCCATTTTCAAGAGAGAAGGAAGTTAGGATGTAATGGTGGAGGGGGGCTGTTTACTCTCGGCCTGGGGAGTAGGCAGGTTGAGAACCCGGGAACCAAGAGCTAACACCCCGACTTGGGGAGTAGGCAGATTGAGGCCCCATAGTCAACCTAAACCGAACACAATTACACACAACAAACCTTCCTCCAGCTCTCAGAGACCAATCCACGCCTCTGAGTCATCCACCAAATTGACCTGGGGACCAGGAAGACTGCGACCCCGTAAACAACCCCCCTCCACCATTACCTCCTAACTTCCTTCTCTCTTGAAAATGGCTCCAAAAAGAGAGCCGAAACGTCGAGTAAATCTCAGCACCCCACGCGACTTAACCCGAGAAAACTTGTCTTCGCATATATATATATATAAAAATGAAATGGGAAAAATGTATGTATGTATGTAAATATGTATGTATATGTTCTATAGAAATCCACAATTTCCAATGAATCCATTTGAAATTAAGTACACCTATAATACATGGCTCTGGGAGTAACGTAGTAATAATTTGAATCTCTTAAATGTTTTGGAAAATTAATTATAATCAAATTTCTTCAATATGGGAACACAAAATCAACAAGTTGGCTAGAAATTAGAGAGCGTCCTTTATGCTGTGTGAACCAGCTTCCTACCTGACTATGGGCTGGGGGTGGGGGCTACGCAGCAGTTGAAAAACGAAGAGAGGTGACTGACCCTTTAAACAGTCATAAACAGACCCTTTTGTGCTGTTCCCAATCGGTACCCTCGTCTCGCTTGAATATAAGATCCTTCCTTAACATCTTAACACTTGCATTGCAACAAGAAATATCCCAAATTGGGAATAAACTTGCTCGCCGAAGGCGAGCAAGGGGTCCAGGGGCGCAGCCCCCTGGCTAGTGGAAAGCCCGCCGAAGGCGGGCTTTGCGACTAGTATATATATATAAATATTTTATAATAACACAACAAACTATTTTGCATTATCTAGATCCTGATCTCACCGAAGAAGGCGCGCAGCACAGCGGCCGAAACGCAAGAAGTCTGAGATTGTTTATCTGTCAACTAGAGAGAATAAATATATTATTTTACTATAATATATACATGTTTCATTCTCGAGGAGTGAAGTGAACTTTTTTCATCTTCTTATATATATATATTAGGGGTATGACTTTTTTACAATTTCGTATCCCTGTATCATAACTTGATGAACTTTTACTAAAGATTAAATAAAATCTTACTTTCAAGGTGATTTGATAAAAAAAAAACGTAACTCAGAACAAAATTATTTGAAAATTTATATATATCAGATTTTTTGAAGTTACTGTAAATAGATAGAAAAGAAAATTGAAAACAAGCTTTCGACCCACACATACGTATATAGGGTCATTAAAGACACAAGGAAGTCAAATATTCTAGATAAGGTAATTGTTGAGAATGAATATCAGTTGTCCTTGTTGAGGGAAGAGTTGGACAATTCTTCCATAACTTTGATTGCACCTCACGCTCACAACATTGGTTACTTCGGGCAATTTTGATTGGAAATCAAGCAATTGAGCCTTGCTGATTCAGAGCTGCAGATAGTTCATCAAAATCTTCAACGCGAAATCATTGACTGCTGATTTAATGATCAGCCCATTAGTAAGAAATGAATGGACAAATTTTGCGCAACCTTTTACGGATAAATAAACGCAAGAAAGGCTAGGATGGCACGAGATCCAGCGTGCATTGCTGATATTTGAAACTTAATTTCATTACTCTCAGCGAATTGACGGAAGACACGAGTGAGGTGGTAAAGGAACTTGATGTCGCCTTAATGTTTCCTTAATTTTAGTTTTAACTTTGCTGAAGGCTCCTTTCTATTTATTATAATTACTAATCAAATCCTGCACAAAGAAGTGGATGTTTGGTGATTTAGTCAACCCATGGAGCCCATGACAAGGCGATCCAGCACATGGGGCTGGACTAAACGACTAAACTTTGGTTTGGGGTGACCTTTCTGTCGAGCTTATACAAGACTGCGACTAGTCAACCTAGACAATTTCAAATTGGTTTTTGAGTGACCTTTTTAATAGTTTCATGGAATAAACGTCATTTTAGTCATTAATAGACAAATGTTAATTGAGTCGTGGTAGAGGAAATCTTTAAAAAAAAGTCGAAAGGTCATACCCATAATATTTTATATTTCCTGTTTTTCCTCTCGGCTGCTGAGGGTTTATTGAATTGAATTAAAATAAATAATTTTTGGAAATGAAAAAAATATTTACAAGTTTTATATAAGATTTATTTAAAATTTATTTTCATTGATAGACAACTGATGACAGAGATTAGGGGTAATTCATGATCGTGATGTCGAGATTTTGTCCAAAAAATGTGGTTCCTTTTTCTATTATCCCTCCTGCACAGTTAAAATAAGCTTTTAAACAAAATCGGCCAAAAAGTACTAGTACTTTTTTAGTTCTTTTCGATTTTCTCAAAATTCGCCCCACGATTTTGATTAAAATTCAAAAATCAATTATTTTTTAGATCGACCAGTCACACCAGATTTTTTATTTTTTAGTGCAGATAATCTTTGTTTCCTAATTTCTTTCTCACAAAAAAAACTTCAAACAGTATCCAAATAACCTGTAGCTGAGGAAAGAAAGTTGGATGTGGCGTAAATGAGAATGGTGAGATGGGCTTTGGGTAAAATAAAAATGAACTGAATAAGGAATGATAAGATCTGAGGAATGGAAGGGATGATGGAGGCATCAAACAAGGTGGGGGAAAGGTTTGGTCATGAAATAACGAGAGAAAAGGGGGACAAGGAATGAGAGATTTGAAGGTGGCTTAGAAGATGGATGGATTTTATAATCGAAGACTGCAAGCAGAATTGGATTGGAGTGTAAGGAAAGAGTATTGTGGAGATTGACAATAAACACAGGAGACCCATAGGAAAAAAATAAAGAAAATAAGGATAACCCTCAGTAAAAGAAGCTGAAAGATTAAATTATTACCAAATGTACATGTATAAGCATGGCCTATATATATATATTTTTTTTCTTCTCAGCTGCTGAGGCTTTATTGAAGTGATTTATTAAATTATATTATACCGATGAGAACCGGGGTCGTTTATATATATATATATATATATAATTGAAAAAATTTCTAAATGAGAAATGGTAAAAATAATATCAAGATTAAAAATAGAAATGTCATATCACATAATATAGAAATTAA
>JAKCPI010021075.1:0-12793 GCA_023213315.1 Euborellia annulipes
CCAAAATTTGACTGAGTAAGAAAAGATAAATATTTTTGCCATAGCCACTGCTTTTGGTTTATTTTAATAAAAAAAATTTATTTCAATAATTACTTATGTCTTTAAATTAAAACAAAATAAAAAACAGATTTGAACGCGAGAAAGAAAAAACAGACAAAATGAAAATAAATATAAATGTCAGAGGTTAGTTTTTTTCAAAATATTACTTTTCAATAAATCATTTAATTCCATTTGGACTAGATACTAATAAGCACACCCCTTTTTTTCAGTTTCAATGCATTCTACAAAGGAACTGAAAGGAATTTAAATCAATTAAAAGCCATAAAAATAAGCTAAATAAAAATACATTTGTATAATAATTACTCAAGTTTGATTTATTGAAAATTAAATATGTTTAAATATCAAATATCAATCAATCAATTAAATATGTTTGAATTCCTATCAAATATTGAAACTCAAATGTATTGTAACTAATAATAGTAACAGATTTTAAGATCTTTAAAGGATTTTTTCTCTTTTTTTAAATAATTTTCTCCCAGGCATAATCCTTTTTATCTATTTGATAGGCCATATTCAGGGCCGCAGACGGGGGGGGGGGGGGGGGGCAGGGGGCTATATCCCCGGGGCCCGGGCCCTTTGCGCTCCAACCTTAAAATTCTAATAAAAAATAATTTTGATAGTTAAAATTTCAAAAAAAAAAAAATCATTTTCTTGAATTTTTTTTCCTGAAGGGGCCCGGGCGTGTAAAAAATTTTTGGCATGAAGGCCACAATAGCCTTTTACATACCTAAAAAATCTTAATGGGTGAGGGGGGGGGGGGCGTATTATTAAGTAGCCCCGGGGCCCGTCAAGTCTGTCTGCGGCCCTGGACATATTCATAATATTGCATATTGTATTTATAGTTTCAATACTTTGCATTATTCTGAAAATATTAATTCATCAAGATTAATAATTTGTTCATGAAAAAACATATAATACATTTGAATTTTGTCTTACGTTTATTTTTATTAAAAGCCTATGATACTATAGGCTATTTCAAATGTCAAGTTGTTGTGATCGAAAATTTTGAGGTTACAAAATGTTTATTAGTGAGCTTAAACAAGGGGTCTCGCCTGTCTAGTTAAAATAGGAATTTAAACAAGTATTTAGGCCTAAAATATGTTTATGAATTAAGATTTTGCTAAAATGCTTTTCAAATTCTCTTTAAACATTGTTTAAGGTTTTATGAATTAGGCGGAAAATATTCATAACTTCTGAAAAAAATTAGGCCTATAGTTTTGTAATGGTTGATGAAATCTATAAATCCTATAAGCTTTTATCAATTTTGCTTAAGGTGCGCGCCTCGAAAAACCGTTAAAAGCACGATTGACTCGAGGCGGCACCAGATGGCGTTAGTGTTCCCCCATTGGAAAACACGTAACTTGTTCCATTTAATTCTAGACTTTCCAGCTAATTAATTAAAGGCAAAAAATTAATTATTCTTTAACACAATGATTACTAATTTAATTATCTACAACTTATAGAGCTCCTTTTTTTAAAATATCTTTTATTTAATGCGATTAATCTAAAAATATTTTTTTTTTTTTCGAAAATCAAAAAAAGGGCTTCTATAAGTTGTAGATATTTTAAATAGCTTTAATTTAAAAAAAATTTGAGGTCGATAGCTTCAAAATTGTGACAGCTGGAAAGTCCCAAAATTAGCACCCCGAGACGCGCACCTTAACCTTTAAATATGCTCTAACAAAAGGCGAGAATAAAAAAAAGTTTGGGTAGCACTAGCTACTAGCTTATATTATAATATAAGCTAGTAGCTAGTGGTACCCAAACTATATTATAAGATCGTGAACATTATACTAAAAATGAAGCCTCAAATTTAATTTAAATTATACATGTCCCTAATGGGGCGGAGAGACGTAGGGAATGCCGAAGGCTAGTAATTTGCCATCAATTTATATCTAATGTATCAATAAATAGGAAACATTTGATTAAATAAGTCCATCCTTCTATTTATTAATAAACATTTAAATTACATATCCTGTGTCTGTGTTTAATTTCTATTTAATTCTCCTTAAATCAATACCTATGTTGTGAAGCTAAAAGAACAGAGAGAGAGAGAGAGAGATACAAAATTTGATATTTGGAATCTAAAGCTCTATTTTTAAACTCATTCGATGGCAAAATTTGATATATTTCTAGAACAAGACACACATGTAAAGATTCCCACAGAAAAGCGCAAATTCTGCAAATGGAATCGTTACACGTGTGTCTGATCCCCTGGGAATGGGGGATTACTGTCTGGAAGAAGGCATAAAAGGCCACCCCCACTCCCGGGCGAGATCATTCTCTCTCTCAACCTCCGAAGTATCAGACTGTATATTAATATAATAAATATAAATTTAAAAATTACAACACTTTTACTGAAAAAAAACCCCAACAAAAATCCCCTGAAAGGCAGCAGACAACACCTGTGCAAAGCGACTTACAACACTCCCACCGCTGCCACCAGTGTTGTAAGTCGCTTTGCACAGGTGTTGTCTGCTGCCTTTCAGGGGATTTTTGTTGGGGTTTTTTTCAGTAAAAGTGTTGTAATTTTTAAATTTATATTTATTATATTAATATACAGTCTGATACTTCGGAGGTTGAGAGAGAGAATGATCTCGCCCGGGAGTGGGGGTGGCCTTTTATGCCTTCTTCCAGACAGTAATCCCCATTCCCAGGGGATCAGACACACGTGTAACGATTCCATTTGCAGAATTTGCGCTTTTCTGTGGGAATCTTTACATGTGTGTCTTGTTCTAGAAATATATCAAATTTTGCCATCGAATGAGTTTAAAAATAGAGCTTTTAGATTCCAAATATCAAATTTTGTATCTCTCTCTCTCTCTCTGTTCTTTTAGCTTCACAACACCTAAATGATAGATAAATTAACCTATTTATAGAGATAAACGATGAAATGAAATTTAACATTTTTCCATTTTATTAGTGGGATTTAATTAAAATTAAAATTTGAAGTGAGAGAGAGAGAGAAAAAAGGGATTAAATTAAACTGATTTTATCCGAGATATAATCTTTTGAATTAATTAATAATTCTCCAATGAATTTCTTTTACCTCTTTTTGTTTAAATAATATAATTGAGGTTGGAATAATTTGTTAAGCAACAATGATAATAATATTCATAAAACCAAAAATCAGTGCTGGGCAGTGACGCAATTAGGGGGAGGGGAGCAAACGAAGAAGAGGAAAAAAAGGAGTACCTATGAAGATCAAAGATATAATTTTTTGACCTAATTTGAAACATAATTAAAATTAATAAAAACATTAGGTCATATCCCACAGAGCACAAAATATTGCAATCTTGCTCAATATTGACAATATTGCAGCAACATTGATCAATATTGGAGCTCAAACAGAAATATTGCTAGTTTGGAATATTGCCGCTGCAATGTTGCCAAGATTCGCAATATTTCTGCAACATTGCTGCAATATTTTGTGCTGTGTGGGATGTTACAATATATTTTTTGATAAAAATACTTGATACGCATTTTTGATATTGTCATCTTCAGAAGTAATACAAATACTAAGTACAGTATGGTCACAATTGTTTTTATAATTTTAATAAAATTGGAAAAAAAAAATAGGAAATTACATTAATAAAATACCAGTAGTCTCTAGGCGATTTTTTTGAAATGTCTTGAGAGGCATGCGCTACTGGATACCTAATTTAAGTATAAAATTTGAGTATCCAGAGTTTTTTCGTTTTTGAGTAATTCCCTTAACCCACATTTTTTGATATTTCACTTAAATTCATTAAATTTATTGTGAAAAAATTTTAAATTCCATGAAGATCAATTCCAGTTAAAATTTGTAAATATTTATCTAAATTTCTAGGAAAGAGATTTTATTGCTTTTAAATGCCCCGTTTTATTGCTTTTCTTGAAATTGCCATTAAAAGAGTCTACTTCGAGTTAGCTTGAATTTAACTTTTTTTCAAAATACATTTAATGAGTTTCAAGTGAAATCTCAATAAATATGGGTTAAGGGGATTATTCAAAACTGCCAAACTCTATACTCAAATTTTATACTTTATCTAAGAATCCATTATGTAAGAGACTGGAGGAATTCCAATAAAATCGGATAAAGAGTACTAGTATTTTATTAAAGTAATTTTTTTAGTTTTTTATTGATTTTTTCAAAAATTTACTCAATCGATTTCTGAATATCACAATTATAAGCAATGCCGGCGTTTTGTAAAATTTTAATTATAATCTCATAATTAATTATGATTTGACTAAAATAAAAATATATACGGGCCTCTTAATTTACTCATCAAATTATGGAAATAATTTTAAAAAAAAATCTGGAAACATTTTTATGTGATTGGAATTAACGTAATAACTTAAGCCTCCATTTAAATAATTATCTAATCAATTTAAAAAATAATTTTTCTCCCAAATTAGGTGGAGATCAATCCTCCCTCCTCCCCTGAATCCGCTCCTGGATGGTGGGCGGTTGGATTAAAATGTGAATTATTAAATTGGTTCCACTTTTAATTTCATTCCATTCAAATAAACAAGCGATAAACAGAAAACCCAGTCCGGATAATCTATTATTTGTATATTTATTTATATCCATTTTTGAGCTAGTATATTATTAAAATTAAAGGCTTTTTCGTTTGTTGTTACACCCTGATTACGTCATCGTTTTTTAAAATACGTTCCAGGCGACAAAAATTTAATTCAATAAGGCAGGGCTCTAAATGGCATAGATAGGGGAATTATCCTAACCCCCTCCCCTGGAAAAACTTCGGTTATAAGGTAGTTGGAGTTTTCTGAGCAAACAATATTTATTTAAAAATCTGGTGTGACTGGCGCAAAGCACACAACTTTCTTTTACCTTCGGTAATCGAAAGTTGTGTTCTGTGCTTTTCACACCAGATTTTTCGTGTCGACATATATTTAGTTTCCGCCAATATATTAGAATTCAAGATATACAATTTAGAAGCAGAAAAATATTTATTTTTTGTTACCATGGCAACCATTTCTCCTATCTTCCCTATGAAATACAAGAGTAAAGTGGTCTTCAAACAATTTTGAGAGCAAAATCAGAATATACATTTGAAAGAGCATCTAAAAAATAATTGATTTTTGAATTTTAATCAAAATCGTTAGAGCGAATTTTGAGAAAATCGAAAAAAATTGAAAAAGTACATCAGTAAAGTACTAGTACTCTTTGGCGGATTTTGATTAAAAGCTGATTTTCTCGGTCCCGGGGGTGTTTAACTTAAATATAAAATTTCACCCTCATAGCTCAATTCCTTCATGCTTAAAAGTGAACACACACAGACAGACAGACCATGTGGCGAAAACCACTTTTACTTTCTCTTACCTATGATATATGTAATATATATATAGAGAGAAAGTATTGGATTCATGTCAAAAATTCGATGTCGAGATTTTGATGGATCTTCACGTTTTGAGGTCCCCTGAATCCAAAAAGTGGTTTTCGCGACATGGTCTGTCTGCGTGTGTGTCTGGTGGTGTGTCTGTGTGTGTGTGTTCAATTTTAAGCATGAAGGAATTGAGCTAGGAGGTTGAAATTTTATATTTAAGTTAAATACCTCCCGGGACCGGAAAAATAAGCTTTTAATCAAAATCGGCCAAAGAGTACTAGTACTTTACTGATGTACTTTTTCAGTTTTTTTCGATTTTCTCAAAATTCGCTCTAACGATTTTGATTAAAATTCAAAAATCAATTATTTTTTAGATGCTCTTTCAAATGTATATTCTCATTTTGCGATTGAAATCTTCTGAAGACCACTTTACTCTTGTATTTCATAGGGAAGATAGGAGAAATGGTTGCCATGGTAACAAAATATAAATATTTTCCCATACTTATAAATTTTACATCTGAATTCATATGTTCCATACTGTCATGTCGGGAACTAAATATATTCGACACAAAATCTGGTGTGACAGCACAGTGCACAACTTTCGATTACCGAAGGTAAGAGAAAGTTGTGTGCTGTGCGCCAGTCACACCAGATTTTTTGGATTCAGGGGACCTCAAAACGTGAAGATCCATCAAAATCTCGACATCGAATTTTTGACATGAATCCAATACTTTCTCTCTCTATATATATTACATATATACATAGGTAAGAGAAAGTAAAAATTGTATTTGATTAAAGGATTTATTATTAAAATTTGTTTTTTTTTTTTTTGTTTCCAGACGCAACGACATCCGTGGCTTGTTTTGGGCGTGTTAATAGCCGTATTACCCTATTTGCCAGCCTCGAATCTGATCGTGACCGTGGGTTTTGTACTGGCTGAACGTGTTCTTTACTTGCCAAGTGTCGGTTTAGTGTTGCTCGTTGCCGGTGGGGCTCAAGTGCTTTGGAAACCCGGGAGCGCCTTACGTCCGTTCCTTGTCGCTGGGATTACACTCATACTTGTGTCGTTTGCTGCAAGAACTGCCCTTCGGAATCGGGACTGGGCGACCAGGGAGTCACTTGCAAGGTAAAAACAAGCTTCTTTAATAATTTTATTCAATTACTAGTATATTAATTCAAAAATAAATATAATCCTGATATTGATTTAATTTTCTTTCTTTTTTTTCAATTCTAGAGCTGGTTTGAAAGCACTTCCTCATAACGCTAAGATGCACTACAATTTCGCCAACTTTTTAAGAGATTCAAGTCAACTAGATCAGGCGTCTTTTCATTATCGAGAAGCATTAAGGTAAGAATATACAACGAAGTACATCCTTCAATTATTGTATAGGTTATCTTCTTCTCCATATTGATAATAGCGGAGTGTCCGTCTGTCCGCTTTTCACGCTACTGTTTGTCCAACTTCCCATTGGAATTTTGCAACGAAATTTTGCAGTCTTATAGAGGACGTTATGGAGAGTTCAGGAAAAACATTCGAATCCCGAAATTTTCAAAAGGTGAAGCTCAAAAAAATTGTAGAAAATCCAGAATTTGCCCATTGCAAAGCATTATTGAGTATCGATACATTCAAAATATCGAAACGAAAGTATCAATGTTCAGATACCATTTGATTTCCAAAGAATACTTATAAAAGTATCGAAGTATCGCATGCATTCCTAGCTCAGACACAAAATACAATAATCAATCCACAGAGAACCTCAACTAGACGTATTTATACTGTAATGTTTTTAAATTTAAGACACTTATGTTTAACTCACAAACAAGGGCGGATCCAGAGGTGTTTCTTGAGGGGGGCCCTCGAAAATTTTTCTGCGAAAAAATTTTTTTTTCGCGGAACCAAAATTTTCCGGACACAAAAATTTTTGCCGCCCGCGGAACATTCCCTCTTTCGCGGAACCGAAATTTTTTTCCCGTAAAAATATTTTACCTATTTTTTAGAGACGGAAAATTTTTGCCACTCACGGAATCAAAATTTTTTTCATGTGCCGCCCGAGGAACATTCACTCTTTCGCGGAACCGAAATTTTTCCCCCGTCCGTAAACAAAATTTTTCCCCTTTCCGTAAAAATTTGATTTGTATTTAAAACTAATCGAATTTTTAAATATTAATTTTTAAAATTTTACATTAAAAATAAATTTTTTTTAAAAAGAAAAGTATCTCTATTTTCAAATCTAGGGGGGGGGGTAATTACCCCTTGTATCCGCCCTTGCTCACAAATAATCAAAACTGAGTTAATTTAGATATCGTAAGATAAAGTTAATTTGACAGTAGCCTATTTACTTTTAATTTCATATTAAAAGCTAAAATATTAATTTTTCCAATAGCGTCAATAGCTTTTATGACTAACAAGAGCAACTTTTTCTGCAAAATACTCTAGTAAAGATAGCCTATTTAAGTTTAAAAACAGCATCAAAATAATTCACACAAACTCAGACAAAATTCCCTTTGAAATTTCCTTTTCAATAACTTTTATTTGACAAAAAAATAAATAAATAAATAAATAAAATTATTTTTATTGAGAATATATTTAGCGTAAAATTAGGGCTAGTATAAAAGTAAAAGAGAAAGACATTTTCAGTTTGTTGTTGTTTATATATATTTATTTATTTATTCATTTGGTTTGGTTTAAAAAAAAATTTTACACTTGGCTTAAATCATATTCTCTCTCTCTCTTCTCTCTCTCTCTCTCTCTCTCTCTCTCTCTCTCTCTCTCTCTCTCTCTCTGTCTCTAACACAAAATAGGTCTAAATCTATAATTTTCACGCTTGAAGGGGCCAACGCACAAACCCTTTGAAAAGATCTCTCTCCTACACATACACATGTTTTTTTTTTTTTATTTTGAGGGGCATATATGCTTCTCTCTCTCTCTTTCTCGCTCTAAAGAACTACTTGAAATGCTTGAACCTCTAGAATGAATGTTTTGTTATTAGCTAGCACCATAAAAAAAAAAGCAAAAATGAAAAAGATAAGTAAAAATCTTTAAAATAATGACGATTTCAAAATGACGGAGGGACTAATAAGTGGGTGGCTTTTATATAAAAGGAACCAGGGACGGATCTAGGGGAGGGGGCAGTTGGGGCATGTGCCCCAGTCGGCAGATATCAGGGGGTGGTAAAATAGGAAAATCTGGTGTGACAGGTCGCACAGCACACAACTTTCTCTTACCTGGTAATCGAAAGTTGTGTTCTGTGCTTCTCACACCAGATTTTTTTGTGTCGAGATATATTTAGTTTCCGCCGATATATAAGAGTTATAATTTTTTTTTTTTTTTTTAAACACACTTTTTTTCATTCACACTCACACTCACACACACATTCACATAGTCATTTCGGCAACTTAGGCCATATAAAACTTTTACGATAACCGTTGTAGTGAATATATCTATTGGGGGTCCAGGCATTTCTATTTAAGCAATCTGGTATCCAAATGGCTTAAATAAAATCATCGGACTGCCTGGGGTCCGAACCCGCGACGCTTGGTACAGGTGGTAGGCACACTACCTCCAAACCCGGGGGCTAAAGTTATAAAATTTATACGCATGAGAGAATATTTATATTTTGTTACCGTGGCAACCCCTTTCTCCTATCTTTCCTATTAAGTACAAGAGGCCCTCGGGCATGGCGTAGAGGTTAGCGTGCTAACCTCATATACCAAACGTCGCGGGTTCGGACCCCAGGCAGTCCGATGATTTTATTTAAGCCATTTGGATACCAAATGGCTTAAATAAGAATGCCTGGACCCCATATATGTATATTTATTTAATAACGGATATCGTAAAAAGTCTTATATGGCCTGAGTTGCCGAAAAGACTGTGTGAATGAGTGTGTGAGTGTGAGTGTGAATGAGAAAAAAGTGTGAATGTTTTTTTATAAAAAAAAAAAAAAAGTACAAGAGTAAAGTGGTCTTCAAAAGATTTCAATGACAAAATGAGAATAATATCCATTTTAAAAAGCATCTAAAAAATAATTGATTTTTGAATTTTTAATCAAAATCGTTAGAGCGAATTTTGAGAAAATCGAAAAAAAAAACTGAAAAAGTACATCGGTAAAGTACTAGTACTCTTCGATCGATTTTGTTCAAAAGCTTCGTGTCACATCCTAAGGGGGTGCCTAACTTAAATATAAATTTTCAACTTCCTAGCTCTTTTCATTCTTGAGATATTTTGTTCACAGGCACACAGACAGACAGACCATGTCGCGAAAACCACTTTTTGGATTCAGAAGGCCTCAAAACGTGTATTTCCATCCAAATCTAAACATCGAATTTTTGACATTGACACCAATACTTTCTTATATATATATATATATATATATATATAGAGGTAAGAGAAAGTAAATGAAAAGATTATAGAAATAAATAAAGAAATTCTTAATTAATAATAATCAAAATAAAATAAAACGCCCACGCGCCATATTTCTTTGTCCTACTGTCCTACTTGATATATCGAAATCCGGCATCCAACCAGGATTGGAGAAAGGGGTTCTTTTCAATTTGTTTGAAAATTTATTACCTTCGCGATCGCTTTATTTTTATAAAATACAAATATTCTTATTCTCCCACCTTTTTTTAGCGCTTATTCATTTCCTTCTTTTGTTTTTGTTGTTTTAAATCAAAATATATAGCTATATATTGAATTGATAGAGAAAGAGAGAGAAAGGGAGTGAATTTATATTACAAAAAAAAAAAAAAATAAATAAAAAAAAAAAAAAATGATGTAATAAGGAGCTTAAAGGATATTCTATGTCACTCTGTTTATGCCATATAGAGAGCTTGAGTATAAATAAAACATAAATGAAATTAAACGACAAAAGTAAATAATCCTGTTTCTTGTTGACGTTTCTGGAAAACCTCAGGATTTCAATCCTTAAGACCATTCTAATGTAGAGACTCACGTCATAAGTGTGAATAGTGTGGATAAATAACACAGGCCTGAGGTGTAAAAATTGTTTGGAATCTGATTCTTATCTATTTTTGAGTGCTAAATTCAGAAAAACATTCCATCAGGTACAGCTTTTGTACAAATGATATTTACCACACTAATTTTAATTGGTGGGAACAGCCAAAGTATATATTATATAGACCTACATATATATCTTGTACTATAAAATGATGCTAGGACTAACAGTAAGAAGAAATACACCGAGCTACCTATGGAAACGAGAAACCGGAAGGATGGAGATGAAGACAGTGACGGTGAAGAAGACCCTAAAATACCTGCTGTACATAGGACAAATGAAGGACGACAGACTACCGAAGTTGTGCCTGAAGCAAATTATAAGAGACATTGGAAACAAAAAACCCTCAGAATGGGGAAATAACCTACTAAAGATAGCGAACGAGACCGGTAACCCTGACTTAATAACAGTGTTAAAAGAAGAAGACTTTCAACTTACGTCTCTAAAGATGGAGGACACAGTTAAGAAATTAATAGACCAAGAAATTCAACGGGACTGGAACAGAATAGACAAATCACACTACTGCGACTACTACAAACACATAAAGACAGACATAGGAAGAGAAAATTACCTGGAAAACGCACAATGGAGGGATAGGACTTGGTGGACAAAGCTGCAATGCGGAAATCTGCTCAGGGACATGACTTATGGGAAAGACAAACAATGCAGAGGGTGTGGTAGGGAGAGTGAGACAATACAACATTTATGGACTTGTGAAGAGACAGACGGGCACCTAGACACAGAAACTCTGACATGGAAGAAAAACCTAGGCGGCATAGACAAACTGTGGACAAGGATAAGAGGAAAAATGGACAAAAATGTGATGCAGTGTACCAGAATAGTGGCAAGACAACAAGAGGAAACAACAGAGACGGATTGAAGAAAGAAAGAAGATAGGAAATAATTAAATATATTATTTAACAAATTGTAAATAACAATATAATGTAAATAGTTCGCAATTAAACACAAATTTATATGTATACTCCCTAAAGCCTCAAGGCGAGGTAAGGGGCAAAAGGAATCAATAAAATCTAAAAAAAAAAATCTGGTGTGACTAGCACACAACTTTCTCTTACCTTCGGCAATCGAAAGTTGTGTACTGTGCTTGTCTCACCAGATTTTTTGTGTCGACATGTATTTAGTTTCCGACAGTACGGTACATTCGATTTTCAAGATAATTTATAAGTATGACAAAATATTTATATTTTGTTACCATGGCAACCATTTCTCCTATCTTTTCTATGGAGAACAAGAGTAAAGTGGTCTTCAGAAGATTTCAATCACAAAATGAGAATATACATTTTAAAGAGAATCTAAAAAATAATTGATTTTTGAATTTAAAAAAAAAATCGTTGGAGCAAATTTTGAGAAAATCGAAAAAAACTGAAAAACTACATCAGTAAAGTACTAGTACTCTTTGGCCGATTTTGGTCAAAAGCTTCGTGTCAGGTCCCATGGGGGTGCCTAACTTAAATATAAAATTTCAACCTCCTAACTCTTTTCGTTCTTGAGATATTTTGTTCACAGACACACACACACACAGACACACAGACAGACCATGTCGCGAAAACCACTTTTTTGGATTCAGGGGACCTCAAAACGTGAAAATCCATCAAAATCTCGACATCGAATTTTTGACATGAATCCAATACTTTCTCTCTCTATATATATTAATATATATAGAGGTAAGAGAAAGTAAAAATCTGGTGTGACTGGCGCATAGCACACAACTTTCTCTTACCTTCGGTAATCGAAAGTTGTGTTCTGTGCTTGTCACACCAGATTTTTTGTGTCGACATGTATTTAGTTTCCGACAGTAGGGTACAATTGAATTCAAGATGTAAAATTTATAAGTATGGGAAAATATTTATATTTTGATACCATGGCAACCATTTCTCCTATCTTTTCTATGGAGTACAAGAGTAAAGTGGTCTTCAGAAGATTTCAATCACAAAATGAGAATAAACATTTTATAGAGAATCTAAAAAATAATTGATTTTTGAATTTTAAAAAAAAATCGTTGGAGCAAATTTTGAGAAAATCGAAAAAAAACTGAAAAAGTGCATCAGTAAAGTACTAGTACTCTTTGGTCGATTTTGTTCAAAAGCTTTGTGTCAGGTCCCATGGGGGTGCCTAACTTAAATATAAAATTTCAACTTCCTAGCTCTTTCGTTCTTGAGATATTTTGTTCACAGACACACAGACAGACAGACAGACAGACAGACACACACACACACACAGACAGACCATGTCGCGAAAACCACTTTTTTGGATTCAGGGGACCTCAAAAACGTGAAGATCCATCAAAATCTCGACATCGAATTTTTGACATGAACTAATACTTTCTCTCTATATATATATTACATATATACATAGGTAAGAGAAAGT